>CAKAKR010057702.1:28912-47923 GCA_916700685.1 Adelosebastes latens | reverse complement strand
TTCTCATTTTACAGCTAAACAGTACACTACAAGATGTTTCTGAAAACATTTGAGGCGAGAAATAGGCATTACAGTAACAGAATATTGATTCATATTTGATCAGCGCTGCCTAATTTGACCATAGTTCGCGAGTGATTGACAGCTGCCTCCGTTGAATGAAGAGCCAATAGGAACGCTTTCTCTCTCTGAAATGATCTGTGATTGGCCAAAGTCCAATAGATTTTTTAAAGCCTGAAAACACAGCCATGAGGAGGTGCAGAAGTCTAGTTTGCTCTCAGAACAGTTGAATTACAATATGCTGAAAGGTTGTTATGGATTTTTTGCCCAATGATGCCAAAAACATTCTGCCTACTGCATGTTTAGGTTTATAGGTCTCATTTTAGACTAAACTGCACCCCCCTAGTAGAACAGGTAACTCTATAGCTACCTTCCCATTCTTGTTTGGTGTGTGTGAATTGAAAATGAGAATTCCCAATTTTGTAATATTGTTAACCTTATTTTTCTTATCATGACAGATCATGTCAGCAATCAAGATTGCCCTGCAGCAGAGCCAGAAGAAGGGCAAAAGGAAAACCTCTGAAGCAATGTCTGCAGAGGTGTCGCCGGACTCCAAGTGTCCCATCTGCTTGGACATGTTTAACAACATTTCTTACCTGGACATCTGCCTGCACAAGTTCTGTTTCCGCTGTATTCATGAGTGGTCCAAGAACAAAGCCGAGTGCCCTCTATGCAAACAGCCATTTAATTCAATCTATCACACTATAAAATCAGAGCAAGACTTTAAGAAGTTTGACCTGCAGCCGCCGGTGGAAAATACCGCTTTTGGAACTTTTGGGGGAGTGCGGTTTAGATACCGCACAACTCTTACTGGAGTCCATCGTCAGATGCGGGGAAGGACCTCTCCTCCTCCAGATAATGGAGTGATGTTTGAAGCCTCAGCAAACGCCCCCCAACAGCCGCAGGACCGTTACATCCGGCGGATGATGATGAGGCTGGCAGCCAAGAGGAGAGCTGCGAGTGAAGGCAGGGCAGTTAACAATGTCAGAGAGCAGGAAATGGTCAACTTCAGGAGGGAACTGTACCGACGGGGGGTGAGGGTCCGGAATGTCCGGGATGGCGGCCGCTCCCGAGACGTCTCAGCTGAGTTCTTCCGAAGAAATCCTGCTTGCCTGCATAGACTGATCCCCTGGCTCAAAAGAGAACTTGTTGTGCTGTATGGCGCCCACGGTTCTTTGGTCAACATAGTTCAGCACATCATCATGTCACGCATTACACGTTATGATATGGAGGAGGGAGCTATTCAGGAAGAGCTCCGGCCGTTCCTCCAGGGGCGCACGGAGCACCTTCTGCATGAGTTCATCAGCTTTGCAAAGTCCCCCTTCAATATGGAGGCCTATGACCAGCATGCTGTCTACGACTGCCCGGCCCCTTCCTCAAATGAAGATAGCAGCTCCAATTCGTCTGTAATAGCTATCTCAGAGGACGAGGAACACTCGGTGGATTTTGACCCCCCAGGAGACTCCACGTCTACTCTGAGCCACTCTCTGTGGGATGATGAGACGCCCGGGCCATCGTATTCTACGACAGCAGAGCAGAGCAGGACAGAGTGTCTGTCAGTCGTCGACTCAGACTCAGACAGCAGTTTAGAGGAGGAGACACGTGAGTTTGGGGCCTCTCCGCAGCATAAGAGTCCTCATAACCAAACAAACAAGACTCAGGGGGAAGTTAACAATGAAGAGTGTCAGTCTTATGACAACGAAGACTGTATCATTGTAAGTGTTGTTAAGCCAACATCTGAGAGGACTCCTGAGTTGGTTCAGCTGTCCTCTGACACTGATGAGTCTGCCAGTGAAGATGTCAAAGCAGTGCCTCTTCTACCTCAACACATCCGCTTCTCCAGTCTCAGTCCTACGGCATCACAGAGTAGGGATCCAAGTGATGCTGGACAGAATGTAGAAACGGACCACTATCATCAGTTGGATTCAAAAGAAAGATGTAGCTCTTCAACATCTAGCAGATACAAGACATCCAGTAAGTCAGACAGAAAAGATGGATCTAGGGAGAGGCACTTGTCAAAGGACAGAGACCACAGGAGAAAGAGGAGGTCAGGAAGTGCAGAGCGCAGGCACTCTAACAGGAGCCCGGTGGTCTCCCACAGCAATGTCAACACTATATCCAGAGAAAAAGGCTATTTTTACTCCAGTGGCAGAGACTACTCAAAATGTGGGAGGGACAGTGATCACAGCTATCAGTCATATAGGCATTACAGCCAAGAGAGAAATGATGGTGGGATACATTACACAGAGAAGCGGTCCTACTATTATAGTAGCCGCAAGTACTCAGATCGGCGCTCTTGCTCCAGGAGCCGCAGCAGGGACTCTCGGAGACGGGACAGGAGGCGTTCTCGTTCTAGGACGTGTTCCAGCAGTCGCTCCCCTTCAACGAAAAGGAGATCTCAAAACAACAAGCCTGGCGGAAAGAGGAAATACAAAACAAGACATTTGGAGGAAGCATCAAAAAACGCACTTTCCAACTCAAACGCTGAAGGTGACACCCCTGTGTCACCAACAAAACACAAGAAGAAGAGCAAAGAGAAGCATCGTAAAAAATCAAAAGATGGGTCGAGAAAGACTAGCGGGAGCCTCGACGTGGAGCTCGTCTCTGAGGCAAACTCTCACGAGCGAAGCAAGCGCCACCATAAGAAAAAGAAGAAACACAAGAAGAAAAGTAAAAGGCACAAGAGTGATGAACACACGGAGGAACACTCACCCACTGTCATTACCATTGATAGTGACAGCGATTCTTTTGCTAATGCCAGTGTGACCCAGGTCAGCAGCACTAACAAGGACAACCCCATCGACAGTACCGCAGATGACCCGGTTGACTCCGCTCCTCCGGACTCTGTGGAGTAGTTTTATGGAAGTTCAGATTCCAGCTGTGTGTGGTGGGAACTGATGGATTCACCCTCAGCAGCTAAATGGCTGCCAGCAGTATTTTACATCAAAACAATGTCCAATATGTTAAAGACCATCAGACCTTGAAGGATATGGTGAATATCCCTTTAACTGCCCCCGCACGTGTTTTCTTCTGCGACACCTCATTGGACGCTGGCTCACCTGACTGTGTTAACTAACACCACCTAAAACAATCCTATTTTACGTACAAAGTGCCACTATGAACACGGCAGAATGGAAATATATTTGGAGTTGCACATGTTTCTTAAGTGTCAATTCTTATTCAGGAAATTCATTTTTCTTTTAACGGATGTGTTTTATTTCTAAGGTGCTCTCAGGGATGATATTGATTACAGTGATTTTACTTCTGTCATCATCAGTCAGCTATATTCTATCTTGAGACAAAATAATTTCTACCTGCTGCACATGGAGTGGTACTTATTATCTGCAGATGGTGTTTGGATTTCAGATTGGGCTCATTTTGTACTGAATTTTATTTAAAATAAATTGTAATGAGCAACCGTGTGTGCTGTTGGTTTTCTGTTTATTTCATGTAGGACCAGGTTATATATGTTAAAGTATTGTTGGGTTGCCAACTGTCTTAGTGTGACTTCAGGTAGACTGAGGCTTTGTTATTTGATTTCCTCATTGTATGTTTTGTAAAGATAAACTAATAAGTCAAACGTACTTGTTACATAACAGGCAGTGTGTTTGTGTTTCCACTATGCACACAGATCACGTAAACTGATGTTTTTTAAACACCTATAGGTAGAAAGATTGTTTTCAAAGAGATCAAGGGATTGAGTTCACAACACTATATCCAAGATAAGAGGATTATGAACCATAAAGTGTGTTGGGGGAGTAGTCAACCCCCTTTACTAGTTTACATCTTGTGTTGTGGTTTCGCTTCAAACTAGATCAAAGGTCTAAAATAATTTGTAAGTAAAAGTACTAATACAACACTGTAAAATGACTGTTACAAGTAAAAGTCCTGCATTGAACGTGTTACCTAAGTGAAAGTATGTAAGTATAATCATGAAAATGTACTTAAAGTATCAAAAGTAAGCACTCAATGCAGAGATTTTTGCCCCTGTTACTGTGTACTATTATATATTCTATCATTAGATTATTATTACTCACGCATTCATGTAAAAGCAGTTATGAAAGTATTATAGTGGTGGGGTGAATAATGCTGGAGATGCAGATTAATCTGAAATCATTCACTTTATTTCATAGCTGCAGAACTGGATGGAAATGGAAACAGCTTTCTGCAAGGTAAGTAGAAAGGTAAATCAATTGTTTGCTTTGAAAAACGGTCAGAAGTTTTAGAGAAGGTTGCATTAAAGTGTGGAAAAAAATGAATACGGTTCTGACTGGGGAGCAGACAGAAAATCAGTGATGACGATATACTGTATAGAGCAATGATTAGATCAGGTATTGATTATGGATGGCCTATGGATCAGCAGCTCATTAAAAAACTAGATATAGTGGAAGCCCTGAGAATATGTAGCGGGGCATGATTGATAGAAATGGATGCCCTTGGAAAGTAGAAGATATAAACTTGGATTGAAATACTTGATGAAAATAAAAGGACTTGGTGAAACATTTCCAACAAAATGCAAGATCATGTAATGGCAATTTTCATATCTGCAGTTAACACTACCTTTAGACAATCTCAGGGCCTCACATGTTCAACTTTGTCACCATAAGACAGTGACCTGACATTCTAGTTCTCTGTAACTGCAAACAACAGATTGCTGAAATACTTACAGTATGTCTTGTGATGCTCTGTTGTCTGCTGTGTGCTGACGCATTGATACACTTTCTATCCTTCTCTTCTTTTCTTCTTTGCACTTATCTGTGTGTTATGCTTTAGTATGTATAAATAATGACTACTCTTTGTAATCGGGGCTCACTTGCCACAGTCCACAACAGGTGGCTGTGCTGGTGAGTCCATCTGCAGATGCTTTTCTTATTAATGTATGCTTTTTTATTAAATTCACTGAAAGACAAGTTGTTACCTTGGTTTGTGTTTTGTTCTAACAGAAACTGCCACCACAATCATCATTGGGAATTCCTGGGAGAAGAAGAAGAAGAAGAAGGTCATGCTTTTATTTTGAAGGCAAACACCTCAAACAGGAAGTGTCTGATGTCCGTTGGGCTGCCGGATGTTAACGGATGTTAACGGCCGTGCCTATAAAGAGTCTTCCGCACTCCACTCTTCACTTCTACAGGCAACAACTCTGTCGTCATGGCTTCCGCGACGCCCATTAAGGTAATAACCTACCATGTAATGTCCCGTTGAGAGTCCTGCTCAGTGTAAACAGTGTGTTTGACCACGCTGACAGAGAAGATGAGCTGTAGCTAGGTAACGTTACTTCATGACAGATGTGCTGCTGTGACTCACACCTGGAAGTAACCGGGAAACACTCTCAACTAGCTGTTAGCATCGTTACTATATCAGCTAGCAAAGCTGTAGTATAGTCTGCAGTCATTAGTTCATCTAGCCATGGCTAAATAACACAAGCTACTGTCTGCATGCTAACTGCAATGCTGCTCCATGTGGTGCACTGTTACAACAGCTGGCCTTAAAGGTGAACCAGCTCAGTGGATTTGGCACATGGCACCGTGACAGCTGTCAGCAGGGAGTTAAACAGTGGTGCAATGTAACTAAGTAACGTTACATTTACTCAAGTACTGCACACACGGCTGTGGCTCAGAGGGTAGAGCAGGTTGTCCACCAATCGGAAGGTTGGTGGTTCGATCCCCGGCTGCTCCAGGTCACATGTCGCTGTGTCCTTGAGCAAGACACTTAACCCCAAATTGCTCCCGAAGGGGTGAATGAGTATTTACATTAGATCCTGATGGGCAAAGTTGGCACCTTAGTAGCCTCTGCCATCAGTGTATGAATGTGTGTGTGAATGGGTAAATACTGACAAGTAGTGTAGAGCGCTATATAAGTCCAAGTCCATTTACCATTTACTTGCGTCTTTTCTTTTCATGCTACTTTGTACCTATTAGTGTATCTCCACTACATTTCAGAGGGAAACATTGCACTCTTTACTTCACTACAATTATTTGACAGATTTAATTACTAGTTACTTTACAGATTAACTAACCTAACATACAAAGAGCTTATATAATATGGTGTCTAGTTAAACTACACAATAGGGTTATACAATACAGCTGGAACAATAATGAAAACAATCATCACTTGCAATCCTATAGAAAATAGTTCCATCTCATTTAACAACAATAAAATCCTGCTTTTACATGAATGCATGAGTAATAATACTCTAATGATATATTATATAATTGTATAACAGTCACAGGGGACATTTTTTTGCATTGAGTACTTTTATTTTTAGCCTAATACCTTAATATAACATCATATCATACCTTAACTAGACATCATATAATATGATGTCTAGTTAAACTACACAATAGGGTTATACAATACAGCTGGAACAATAATGAAAACAATCATCAGTTGCAATCCTATAGAAAATGGTTAATAAAAAATAGCTCCACCTCATTTAACAACAATAAAATCTTGCTTTTACATGAATGCATGAGTAATAATACTCTAATGATATATTATATAATTGTTTATTGATTTTTGCATTGAGTACTAGCCTAATACCTTAATTCTTGCTTTTACTTGCATACATTTACTTAAATGACAATTTGAATGCAGGACTTTTACTTTTAACCGAGTATTTTTATTTATTTATTTTTACATTTTTACTAATGTAAAGTTTCTGAATACTTCCTCCACCACTGTCCTTACCTTAACTAAAAGTAGCTATATCACGCTGAATGATTTAAATAACTACTAGGGGATGCACCATCCAAATTTTTCAATAACTACACGTATTGCCAACAAAATACACTAAACAACAACAATTCTATGTTGTAATATTGGAGCATAATTATTATTTATTTATACATTGATTAATGTGTAACCAGCATTTTAATGTTGTAGCTGGTTCGAGGTGGAACCATTTTTAACAATTAAATATACTATTAGTAGTTTAATATATGACTGTATTATATTTTAGAATCTGATCATATGTTATTATGTAATATATCAATCGGCAAATTACTAATAACTAATAAAGCTGTCAATAAATGTGGTGGCGAAAAAAATATATAATATTTGACTCCTAATAAAGTATAAGTAAAGTACTTGAGTAAATAAACTTACCCTAATACCCTGGAGCAAGAAAGTTATCTGACTATAATAAAAAGTGAAATGTGCAAACACAGCCAGCCTCTTGCCTTGGGGGAAATAACAGGATTGTGTCATCTTGTCTTTAAGTGTGAGAGTTGGTAATGAGTTATTCACTGATTTGAGTGTTCAGTTTTATGTTTTGCCCATGCTCTAATTCTCTGTAAATATTATGAAACGTTTTTATTTCTTGTCTTTTAAATTGGTATACAAATGGAAGTGCTTTGGTCAGATATTAATTCTGATGTGTTGATGTCTTTCTCTTTTTTGTTTAGATTGGAATAATTGGCGGTTCAGGCCTTAATGATCCAGATATCTTGGAGGGAAGGACTGAGCGTTATGTTGACACACCATATGGAAAGGTTAGTTGTGCTTTGTGGTCCAAAGATGTTTCTTGTCAAATAGAGCAATAAGCTCTACTGACATGGCCTGTTGTGCTTGTAAATGATTCCTTATAGTAGTATGTTCTTTTTAATGTATAATTGGATTGCTCTGCTCTTCTTGAACAGCCATCCGATGCTTTGATACTGGGGAAAATAAAAAACGTGGAATGTGTGCTCCTGGCGAGGTAAGAAAGGGTGTTTTACTTTACTTTAAAATGTGAATAATAAAAAGGTGTTATATTAGCACCATCTAGTGGATATTAATTTATACTGCATCTTTTCAATATTTCACTCCATCTAACAATGAGGTGCTAAGCGTATATTATCATGTTTTCTAAAAATCAATGAACATGAATAAACAATGCATATCTTGAATGATGCTTTTTTCCTATCCGTAGGCATGGGAGACAACACACTATAATGCCGTCCAATGTGAACTACCAGGCAAACATCTGGGCAATGAAAGAAGAGGGCTGCACACATCTGCTGGCTACCACGGCCTGTGGCTCACTGCGGGAGGAGATTCAGCCAGGAGACATTGTCATCATAGATCAGTTCATTGACAGGTGAGTGGAGTCATGTGACCACAACAGCAGGTTATGGTTCAGAAATTTGTTTCTTCTTTCCACATGTAGGAAACGGAGAATGTCAGAGCATTTCAATTGGGACCAGTGTGGACCAATTAGTGTGATCTATTGACAGAAATGGAATATAATATTAATAAGTATGGTTTTATTTGGTTTATAATCACCTGATTATAAGAATCATTGTGTTTTCGTTACCTTAGAATGAGCCGTTTATATCTACACAGGAACCTCTCCATGGAGAGTTGATCTACGCTACTCTCATGATACATGTCCACAGCTAATTAAACATTTGTATCAGATCGGTACTCGGTATCGGCAAATACCCAAAGCCCAGGTATCAGTACTGAAAAAATAGGATTGGTGCATCCCTATTTAAAACTATCCGATCACACTTCTTTTCATGTGTAGTGAGAGACCCTTATATCACATGATTGACATTCTCAGACAACAGCCTTATTCATATTACCACAGCTCATAAAATACAACATGTCATAACACCCTGTGTGTTACTGCTTATTTAAACCAGAAAGCAACACAGTATGAAGTTTATGCATTGTTTTCTGAAGTTTTATGAGCGAAACCCCATAAATTCAGATTTTATTAACTGTATTAATGTGTTCCTTTAAATAGTTTAACCTTGTGTCAAAGGTCGTCCTGTGATGACTGTACAGGAGCTGTATTACACAACAATTCAAACATCTTCCCACACATCTCACAGACTGGATTCAAGTTACTGTGTGACAAGAGTGTCCAGATAGCTGAGTGAGAAAGGGGGGGAGGGACTTGACTCACCATGTTTGACACCTTTGTCAAAGCCAATATTTGTTTACTATCGTGTTCAGTGGAAAGAATTGTTAACGTCTGTCTGATGTTTTGTTAGAGTGTCAAGTGTCACAGGTTCCTCAGAGCTTCAGTGAGAATTAAAAATGCTGTCACTGTGACGTTCCTCCTGTAGAAACGGTTTACACCAATATGATATCTAACAGAGATATTTTTCTGAACAGTCAGGGCTCCTTCCTGTCTGTCTCATGTCTCATTTTGGTGTATCACTTTCTCGGAGTTGTGAGAATTTCAGCCTTCAGTTCTCATCCATTCAACTCACTGCGCTGATAATACCTACTATCATCTTTTAGCGGCCGTCATGGAGAGTTCTTGTTCACATGAAGACATACTTTCCTTCCTTCATTTTCAAGTTGATTTTAATTCCTGTAAGAAGAGTTTATATTGACATTAATTGACAGTGCTGTTATGGTGTTGATGCTGATTTTTGGGGCAAGTTGACCACGAATGAATTAGGTTGACTGATTCCTGTTTATTTAGATCTGTAATAAATACCCATATTTATTTTGTCCAAGTCTTTAGTTGCAACAAAACGCCTCAAATAATCTTGTATTTCTGGTTTTCGATCACTAGAACTCCACACTTATTTTTCCTTATGGTACATGTCCACGCTTGACGGGCTGCCCGAGGCACCAGGCACTTGAACGGACAAACGCTCTCTCTCGTGGGCTGCTGCTTCCAGCTTTCAAACCGGAACCAAAAAGGGCGGCTCGTTTGGAAACTTTCTTCTTCTGAAATACTTTACTGAAATGTGTTTCTGAAAACATTTAATGCGAGGAATAAGCTTTTGTTGCTAAACCTGTCTTTATTTTGTATCGATAATGTTTAGTTTAAAAGTTTCTAGGGAGTTGCCATAGACCTCAACTTTATGAAAATGAGGAGTGGCCAATGTGACGCCCCGTCTCTCGAATCGCGCTGCCACGCTATCAGTATGCATTGCACGGCTGCTTGATTAGACAATGAATGGCAAGCGTGGAAAAGACGGAGCCTGTGGACATGTACCATTAGATTCAAACACGCTTGAACTGAAGTGAATAGACAAATGACCTACTTTTATGATAACAGTCTTTGGTCTCCTTACTTTAGTAATGACAGACATATACAGTATATATGCATATATACAGTATATATATATATGCATTTTGCCTATGATTCATGTGTATACATTTCAAAGATGGACAAAGGTATTGATGAAACCATTGCTTTATTGTATGAAATGTCTGTCTGTGAACATCCAGTCCAACTTTTGTGACCTTCTGATCATTATTTCCAGAGATACATGTGATAAGCCAGATGCTGTCCCTTTTGGAGAAGCCCACATTTTCACTATTTTTGGTTTGGGGGAGGATCCAAACATCAACCAAATGAACAAGTTTTGCAGTAAACTATTTTTATACCACCATCTATTTGAAGGTGCTATTGATAACATTGATAACATTCAGCCACTAGATGTCGCATTCTTCCTCCCCCGTTCCATTGCATTTACTTCACAACAAGTCGTCACCAGTAGCGGGGCAGTTCAATTAAATTTATTTTTATATAGTGTCAATTCATAACAGAAGTTATCTTGAGATGCTTTTCATATAGAGCAGGTCTAGACTGTACTCTATAATATAGAGACCCAACAAGAGATCCTCCATGAGCATGCAAGAAAAAAACCTCACCTTTAACGTGTAGCTTAACAATTGTGCATTTTACGATTAAAGGAACACATTTGGCACAGATGTTGGTTTATATGTTATGAAAAGATATAAATATCAGGGCACTGCAAATTGGCCGCCAAATAGGTGCTTAATATTCCTAAATGTTGCAGAAAAACTGATTTTTATGATGTTCAAGCTGATTAGATCAGATGCCAGAAGATCACAGATGTGTTTTTTCCCTCTTCATGTTTTAAGGATGCTTTTTAAAACTTTTAACCTGATAAAAATGTGAAAACCAAATAAAAGGAGCATGGTCACTCAAGGGTCAAGGTTCAGCCCCTTGCCTTGTTGACAGAATGACAACCAATGCAACTTTAAAACGGCAATATTTTCAGCTTTCCATCAGTGCATTTCTCTTTTTATTAGCTGTACGTTTGAGTTTGGATAAGCACTTCAGGTTCATACAACAATGTTTTACTTTTGCAAGGCCTTCATATCTGAGCAAGGGAGCTGATATTTGTCTGGTCTCTAACCTGTGACCAAGCCAACTTGGTTGAACTTATAAGGAAACTAAGATCGGTCTCCTGTCGGAATAGCTCCCACCATGGCCAACCTCCAACAGGATTAGATTGTTTTGTTTTATTTATTTTTTTGATATGCAAAAGCATGTTTTGTATATTTTATACATTTATTTATTTATTTTTTAAACAATGTATATAGTAGTATAACATGATACATGAACTGAAGAGGCGGGTTACTGGGGGCAAAACGGCTGCCACAGCCCTCAGGGGCCAAATTTGCAGTGCCCCGATATCTATATATTTTCATAACATATAAATCTACATCTGTACCAAATGTGTTGCTTTTATCACAAAATGCACAGTTGTTATGGATATTTCAGCTTAGCTGCCCCACTACAGGCACTGACCGTCAATCTCACCCACATATCTGTTTTTTCCACACTAACTGCCGACCCAGAGATACACAGAGATACCAACGTTTACTACTGGCTCACAGGCCTTGTTAGAAGTGGGAACCAAACATCACATATCTTCCACAGAGATAAAAAAAAAACATTCATTTTGGACCCGCCAATAGTTTTAATTTTATTAATTCACAATCATAATAATTTTTTTTAGGAAAAGCCATACTTTTATTCAGCACCTTTTATAAAGGCTATGTGGATGTATTATTTTTTTTAAATATTAGTCTACAGAAAAATGTTATCAATTGAAAAAACTAGACATTAAAGTTATAAAAAAAACCTGGTGCTTTGTTCTACCTATCTCAAAACGAAAGCCTTTTTGGGGGGTTTGTTCCTCTACTACTGGTAAACCTTTCTGTATCACAGACATGGG
Source organism: Adelosebastes latens (assembly GCA_916700685.1). Classification (NCBI taxonomy): domain Eukaryota; kingdom Metazoa; phylum Chordata; class Actinopteri; order Perciformes; family Sebastidae; genus Adelosebastes; species Adelosebastes latens. The sequence continues at coordinate 35,927 of CAKAKR010057702.1, read as the reverse complement.
AAAGCATACTCTCTCAGCAGGGTCTGACCTCCAGGCATATACTCTATGTGTAGCATGACCCTGTGGGAGTGTTGCGCTCTCTCAGTTAGCTGATTGTACAAATTCCGTTCAATAATTCAATATGCAGTGAGAGATGCTGTTTAAGTAGGATAGCTTATGTTACCAATGAGCTAGCATACAGCTGGCTGAATTGAGATAAGTAGTAAACTGTCCTCCCACAGTCGTGTCAGTGTGTTCCCCTGCACACTTGCATACGACTGCATCACGTTGCCTGTGGCTTTGCTCGCCCGTAGATGTGAATAGCTCGACTACCAGTATCAAGCACAGACAAGATCTATTTATCAGAAATGAGGAAGCTGCTTGTTGGGACTTGTTGAGACTTGTCCTGCAGCATGTGACTGCAAGTTTCTGAAGGCTACATTTTACTGATTCCACAATTGTTATGTCACCTCTGCTATCTTGTTTTGTACGGCCACTCCAAACCAAACACTTGGTTGCAATAGGTTAGTGCTGCAGGACCTATTAAAATGCTTTTTTGCACTGAGGTTCCAAATCCTCCTAGTTTGACCCTTGATTTAGATTCTCTTGTTTTCATTTTCACTTTGACATTAAGCTGATCTGTTTTCCATGTCAACATCTATATTTGTACATTTATATAAGTGAAGTGAAGACAGACTTAAAGGAACAGTGTGTAACATTTCAGGGGATCTATTAGCAGAAAATAATATAACCTAAAAGTAAGAATTGTTGTGTTTTTGTGAGCTTAGAATGAGCGGTTTATATCTACATAGGGAGCGGGTCCTCTTCACAGAGTCTACCATGTTGCTTCGCCATGTTTCTACAGTAACACAGAACGGACAAACCAAACACTGGCTCTAGAGAGAGCTAGGGATGTGACGGTGAGGACATTTTTCCACCGGTGAATAAACTGACATCAGTGTTACCGATTACAGTGGACATTTTACAAGCAAAGATGACGCTCAATATGTGTAGCGTGCTTACTTTGATCTCTACCGTCGGGTGGCTGTGTGTCTGGCCTCTCCGGTCGAGCCAGCCGCCGCTTGACTTCAGTTGCTCCTAAAGTAGTGTTATTATGGTAAGGATGGCCTCTGAGAGGGGCGAATGGCGTTACCAGATTTTGCACTTAGCGGCTCACGTTACCGCCATCTAAGAGAGGGAGGAGTGAGCAGAGGGGTACTCAGTTGGATGCAATCTGCAACCGTCCACTAGATGCCGCCAAATCCTACACACTGTACCTTTTTAAAGTAGCCCTGAAACCAAAGCAAATATACAGATTTGGGGTGCGTAGATAATATCCAATGATGTGGCTTTTTACAAACTGAAATAGGGTTTATATTATTGGTAATAAAATCTGAATACTGCTATGATTTCCCAAAGCTTTAGATCTTTCAAGTGGCGAGCTGTACTACTTGATGTGATGGAATTGTGTTGAAAATGAAAGTTGGAGGATTGGCAGTACATATCTAATGCTTAGTAGTCCATAGCACATCCTTTTTGCATTTTAGAAATAATTTAAATCTTTGATAATTATAGGCTGTGGGAGCCATTCTTTGCAATAATGATTTTGAAATGACATCGCTACTGAAAATGCCAGACCAAGATAACTCAATTTCTATAGCATAGTGTGCTCATAGTTTATCCCACACACTACTGTTATTGATTTTCAGCAGGGTGGAGCTGCAGCTGGCTCAGTCTATTTAAGCAATGACTTTAGTCTTCCAATGCCAGAGTTATGAGTAAGAGATAGGGTTGGGCATCAACTTAAAAAGATTACTGTTCACAGACACGTTCATATTTTGGATGCCTGAGATAATTCTGGTATGACTAAGCAATTCCTGGGAAATCCAAAGTATATTGTGAATCAGCACCACTTACTAATCTATCTATTTTATTACCCCATAACATAATCTATATATGATATAACCAAACACTCAGATATAATTCAGTACTTACAAAACAAGCTGAGGGCATACAGGGTGACACAAAATCCCTGATGTTCTCACTGGGTCATCTGGGCTAAGTGAGTCAGTGTCTACATGGCTGACGACCCGGTTGCATAAAGAGCTGAAGGCTGGCAGGCTGGCGTTGTGCCTGGTGGAACCCCACTGACTCAGCAGAGCTGGAAATTGGCTTCTTGAGATTTCAAACAGGCAAATTGTTATTTAGATTATGATCATGACACAAATAACTTTGACTTTGCTGCTTGGTTCTTGATATTATTATTTTTGTATATTATTCAGGTGCATACTTGTATTTTGGGTTTCTACTAGAACATATTTACTAGAGTTGGGTTGAATTTCCGGTTTCGCCAGTCCGGTCTGGTTTTATGAGTCTACAACAGCATCTGTCATTATGACACGTTCTGGCAAATTAAAAAGTAGCCAACATCAGCAACCTTTGCCGACGGCGTCACAGCGCTAAATTGCATTAGTAATAACCAATACAACAACGTGATTAACATGGTACTATTTCTGTTTATAAACGGACTAACAGAGCCAGTAGTGTCTGACAGGCCGTGGGCATCTGCGGAGCCGAGGCCGGTGAATTCGACATAACACCGGCAACATGAAGGAGATCAAATTTCAGTAGAGGTGGGAGGGGGTGTAGGATTGCCGCGGTAGTCTGTGTTACCGGTGTTACACGCTGGTCGGGCATACACCGATTACATTATTTGCCCACCGCCCCTACTGTCGTTTTGCTTTTTTTTTATAGAAATAAAACCCATTTAGTTAATTTTGGCTTGTCAAAGGTGACACCGGTGCCGCCACAAGTTTATTAACCGTGGGAAAATCTCCTCACTGTCACTTCCCTAAGGGGAAGGCACACATTGGGTTTGTTTACTAGAAAGTTCATGTTCTTTGGCGTGACGAAACAAGACGGGTTTCCGTCAGGCAGTGTATTGCAAGCCCAACGGCCCGTAACATTAACAGGGGGAGAGAGAGAGAGAGAGAGAGAGAGAGAGAGAGAGAGAGAGAGAGAGAGAGACTCCCTTTGAAATCATTTTTTAAACTTTAATTTTCATAAAAAAATATTCCCCATTTGACATAAATTAAAAAAAAAAAAATGTTATATTCCATTATTTATTTCTACTTTAGCATACATTTTCATGTTTGCAAAACAAATCAAACTAAGTAATTATTTTATATTGGTTTGGTTAATTTGCCACTTGAACCTAAAAACGTCATCTGTAATTTGCTTGAGTTGTCTAAACGTTCAGTACTTGTTGTTTGCTTCGTTTTGCCAGGACTACCAAGAGAGCTCAGACGCTGTATGATGGGCAGGCCGCCAGTCCTCCTGGAGTGAGTCACATCCCTTTGGCGGAGCCTTTCTGCAACAGAACCAGAGAGGTGAGTCCTCAAATACCTGTACAGTACATACTGTATATCTCATTTCATACATGTCAGTCTCTTCCTGTACTCCCCGAGCTTTTGTTTTCCAAAATTATTCTTTTATTTAACTCTCTGGTATATTATTTTACTCCAAATTTTTTTATTACCACATTTTTAAAAAATGTGCTTAAATATGACATTTATAAAACATCATATCCAAGTCAATCTAATGTCAAAATGAATTCTTCTACAATGATATAATTGGGCCCGACCAACATAGACCAGAAGTGTGAAGATAGTGGAGAGGTGAAAACAGCAGCACATTAGCTGCACGGTTCAGAGTCAAACTGCTGACAGCTGAGCCTCATCTTATGGATATTAAAGGGGTGCATTTAATTAATGAATAATTAGTCATCAAATAAATATTATTCTTTTAATTGGATGGTTAAATTAATTACGTTTACATGCATGACAAGTTTCGTGGCAAAAATATGTGTCATTGGGGCTTAAATTGTTTTGAGAAATGTAATGCGATCAATCGTATAATGCTCAGATCTCATATTCATATTTAGCTACGGTTTTTTAAACTTTGATTAGAGTTCAAGTTTAATGTCATTCTGTCTTTTTTATGCAAGCAAAATGCAATAGCATCCAAAAAGGATTCATTTAATATTTTTAAAACTTGAAACTCTTAAAGGCGGAGAGCTGCAAACTTGTCTGTACTTTCGCCTTTATTCTACCAACTTTAGTTTGAAAAGGCATCCATAAACTAATATATATGTATAGTGGTATGCAGAAATTATGGATTTAGAGGTCAAGTATTTTCCTTGGTATAAAACACATTCATTTTTTGGCTTGTTTTTTCTGTGTAAGTTTTTATTATACAGATGTTATCATTTTTATTACTGTCATGATGTTGCTAATTATTTGGAAATTATTGTTAGAAAATTATATAATTTTTTTTAAAAAGTAGGAGATGAACAGCTTTTAAAACCATGTTGTCTCACCACCTCTTCTCCCATTGGCTTTATGGAAACGGTTACTAACTGTCTATGCTGCTGCAGGTTCTGGTGGAGGTGGCGCGGAGCCTGGGGATCAAGTGCCACGTGCGAGGGACGATGATGAGTATCGAGGGCCCTCGCTTTTCCTCGCGGGCCGAGAGCCTGATGTTCCGCCAGTGGGGTGCCGACGTCATCAATATGACCACTGTGCCCGAGGTGGTCCTCGCCAAGGAGGCCGGCTTGTGCTATGCCAGCATCGCCATGGCAACAGACTACGACTGTTGGAAGGAGCACGAGGAGGCGGTGAGTGGCAGGCTCGAGGTCCTAACAGCCGGTTTTTATTACTGTGATGTCTCCTCTCTCCTTGTCTGTGCCTTGTGTGAGTCAGGATCAGCAAAGTGGGACACACGGTTGGTGCGCTTTGGGTGACATCACTTCCTTCCTATTGTGTTTCTTTGTCGGCATCGCCAGCATTGACACATTTATTATGTTATTTGCTTTTAGTTGTCTAACATCACATTAGTTACCAACTTTACAGAGTTGTTTTTTAGCATTCAGCTTACCACTGGAGAACTTTTGGATAAAAGCTATTTAAAGCTACTAACACTAGCTAAATATATCATTTTATTATTTATACACTGTATATACCATCATAACCCATCATCTGGTTTTATACTTTTATACTATCTACTTTTACTGAGCTGTGGTGATTGAGACCTGACCCAGATCCATCGTCGCTTATTGCTAGCCTTCGAGCAGTTTTGCTAAACTAGCAAACTAACAATTAAGGGATAATGTACAGCGAGCCGGTCATTGCCATCGTTCAGGGCGATGTAAGACCCTGTCGGGGTTTATTTCACAACAATGACCCGCTAGCTGTACATTATCCCGCCTATTACACGGCTACTTACTTAAGAAATCAATAATTTGACACCCAAATGGTCCGCCGGAGTCCGACATCAAAACTGCGTCCATAGCAACTGCATCTGCTATAAAGAAATAATAGACTGTAACAGACCGCCGTGATTGACCAGTCAGAATCGAGTATTCAACAAAGACGTGTAATAACTAACAACAACAACAACAACAACAACTGGCATTCACTTCTTGGAGGAGAAACTTGGAAAAGGGAAAGCTTATCTTAGCCTTCTCAACTGCCTTCTCCTGCCCAGGATAACCACATCTTGGTCGTGGTCTCCTGGAGCTACACTGGATGCTTTGGCTTAACCTTTTTACTCTACTCACTACTTAATTTAATCTGATGGTTCATGACAGCCGGACTGGGTTTTCCCCTACTTATTCACCCCATTCTGTCTAATCAGGCAGCTGGTTCTCAACATGAAGTCTGAACAGGTTTATGACACATAACCGTCGGCTCTGCCAAATCATTTCTTCCGATGAAATTGTGTTGCGCCATTAAAATGCACAGGTGTTTACCACTTGTGCCAAATTGTGCAATAAAACAATTATTGCACTGTTATCTCCAGTCCTCCCACGTTAGCTCTGGGCTAGAAAAGTGAAATTACCACACATCATCAAGGTAGTAATCATTGCTCTCATAGAGAAACATGTCGATGATGGCAGCCAGACGGTCGCGTCTATAAAAAGATGTACCAGACTGAAATGTTACTGTATTTTACTATTTACTATGGGCAAGACAAACATTGGACATCTTTGATTGCTGTAGCAGGACTCATTATTTACATTTTGTATTTAATCAGCCTGGTGATTTATTGTTGAAATATGAATCATTTTTAAACATTTGTTTTATTGACTTACATAGAGACGTTGGTGCTTTGATGCAATACAGTAATCACTAGCTTGTTTTTATCCTCACTTCCTGCAACTGGAAGATTTTCTGAGTTGTGCTTGTAACAAAAAAAAGAACTTGTTTACTGTAAACCGCGGTGATCAGTGTCACAACATTTGGGTGCATGAGTTCCTCCTCGGTTTTTGCCACGGAGCACGCTAGTTTTGAATCACTTTCGATTATATAAATATCCACATATTGTTTGGGTGCACCGTCAGTGTCTCACAAATTGGGAATTGCCTTATATTGTTTCATTAAAAAAAAGAAAACATATAATTTTCCAGGATATTTAACAAAGAAACAAACCCCAAACATCGGGATAGCAAAAATTAGCTTTCTTTGGTAATAGCTCTGTCACTTTTAAAGCAGTCCAGTCGAAGTTTAACTTCCCTGCCTTCTTCTTGGAGCTGATTTGCAGAAGAGTATTAAATTGTACGTGTGAACAAAAGAGCGATTCTTTACTTTTATTAAGAGTTTCAATTCCTTTTTCTGCAGTGCTTAATCACTGAAATGTTACATTACTAAGAAAGAACAGGTTTCTACACCATACTGTGTTTCATTTGATTCGTATGATGGTTTCACAACAAAGGTTTTCGCCATCTGTGCTCCGTAAGCAGAATAGAGTATTTGTGGTTTCGTTTGGCTTCCGATTGACCTTCTCTCTGTCAGACACTCTGGATAGAGCAGTTGATCTACTGCGTGTGGGCGAGTTTTGGCTTATTTGTCACTGATCCAACCAAACTCACAACTCCACTTCCGAGTTCCTGCAGCTGACCTCTTCCCCCTCCTGTTGCAGAACGCTCACCACATCCTTCCGCCCCCCCCCTCCCTCCCCCTCTCTCCGCTCCCTCCCA
>CAKAKR010057702.1:0-28892 GCA_916700685.1 Adelosebastes latens | reverse complement strand
CCCCCTCCTCCAGTCAGCTTGCCTGCCAGCCTCCGGTGGAAGCCCTGCCAGAGGAGGTTGAGTCACACTGAGTCATCAGCTTCACTGTCTTCATCCTGGCAAACGCCACAAAAACACGACCCTATCATTGAATGTGACATGAGAACAAAGCGCTCAAGGAAGGTTTAATTAAGGTCACAGGAGAAAACACGAGCATAGGAGGGAAATAATGCTGTAACTTACTGTACTATACACTGTACGTCTGGCTGAGTGATGTTGTTATTAGCACATCATTTCATGCGGATATATGTAAATATTTTATGTTGACCGTGTGAGTCCTCACTTTATTGACATGATTACAGCAGATGCTTATTGCACTGTTTTGATTTTTATTTCCCCTCTTCTTGCAGTGATGTCAGTCAGGTGACTAATGTGGTAATATTTTGCCAGTGTCAGACACGGCAAGTGAATTGGACTCGAGGCTCAAGTGCATCATTGACACCACGTAATGAGTCAACGGAGAACACGGCACAGCTGGCTGCTTGAAAAACAATATACTGATCCTCGCATCTGCACTGATTGAATTATTCCTTATATTGACATGTATTTCTGAGGCTTACTCGCAGGTCCAGTTGTGATTTGAATAAATTTGAGATAAAACTGAATTTCACTGCTGTCCAGGATAGAGCTGTAACCATGACATCTGTGTAGTCAAATGTGCTCTTTCTCGAATTGAAGTATAAAGTAGGCCCGGGCGGTATTCACAAATTTGACATAAAACAAAATCAGGTATTGAAGTTATTCTCGTGTGTGAAAAGTAACTTTGGAATACTCATGCTCATTTTGCATTAAACATTGATTACCAGCTGCAACAGTGTGTGGCTGCTAATCAATGTTTTCACCTTGTGAGTCAGTGTGTGAGTCATCATGTGATCCTGGAGACACCTACTGCAGCGGGAACTGCCACAGAGGCTGTTTTGAGTACTTTGCCAGGTGTTTATATTTCTGTCTGTCTGGTAGGGGTGTAAGAAAGTATAGAAATAATTGAGTATCGCAATATTATGTTTTGTGATACTGTATCAATTCTCAAAAACACTATTAATTTTTAATTAAGAGTTCACATGCAAAGATTAACTCAGTCAATACTTTTTTAAATTTGCTCATGTGCCCTCTATGTAGTGCTATGATGTTGGATGATACAGGGACTGTGATAAATGCAATCCCACTGATCTGATTGCATTAAAAAGTTAACTTTTATTACTCAGATTTGATGCATATGGCGGTCTGTTCTTTATACTTTGACAGTTTTCCCAAAATTAGATTTAAAAAATTGCAATATATATCACAATATATTGTAATATATTGAATCGTAACCGCTGCATCATGATACGTATCGTATCACCAGATACTTGCCAATACACAGCCCTACGGTCTGTGACGGATATTGTCACCGTGATAGCGTCACAACAGTGCAAGATGCTGTCACGAAACTTTACAGGTGTGTGAGATCAAAATGAAGGCTGAGTTCAAAGATGGGTGTGGTCCGAGCGAGGGCGCCGGAAGTAGGGGGGTAAGAAGTGGGAAAGGGCCACGCCCTTTTTTTCGTTGCAGCTGGTATGATCTCACCACAACATTAGTTTTTTTTTCATGTTGTTTTGTTTGTTTACATACATTTGCCAAATCCTGATGATATTGATTTCAACTCTCTCGCTCTGCCCTAATTTATAGTATTGTTAGATTGGTAATACAGCAGTGCCATTTAAGATATTCACATAAAGATCTTAACTATATCTATACTATAACCTGCTCAAAATGTCATCCTTTTCTGGCAATCCCCATGATCTCCATTCAAAGTAATTGAGAGAAATACAGTTTGTTGAATCTGAAAAAAATATATAAACACATCTGATATTTTAATCACAACAGCAGCTCTGATTTTACAGAAAAGCGTCTTCCTTCCCATCATGCATTGCCGTCACAAATGTCCATTGAGATTTTTTGATTCCATACATACATTGTTATTCACAGTGCAAACATCCTCTTTAACATCAGCAAGGATACATGTTCATGTGCATTTTTAGGGAAATACAGAATGACTGTGACACTTTAAGGAAGTGAAATTTGCTTTTCTGTAAGTGATCTTTATCACAAGCCGTCTGTTTTTCTTCCCTCGTCCTACTGTAGGTCTGTGTCGACAACGTACTGAAGACGATGAAGGAGAACGCCAACAAAGCCAGCAGTATCCTGCTGACCGCAATACCTCAGATTAGTCAGATGGACTGGGCTCAGACAATGAAGACCTTGAAAGTAAGTTTTCAACTTTATGATGATTCATTTCCATTCACTAAATCTTTTGAAAGAGGTCTGTTTACCTTTTAGCCGGCTATCTTAAGCTGTGATCTCATTTATACTGCCTCCCGTCCGTCTCACCGAGCCACCTCTTAAACTAGGTTTAAAAGGAATAATGAAACCATCTGGAGCATTAGCACTCTCAAAACACTACCCGTTCATGAAGGCTATTATTACCACGAGGCCCAAGTGCCATAAGTGAGCAATGATGCCTCCATCTACGAGGCTGACTCAGACACTGTCATTGTGCTGTGTTGCACCTTTTTATACACAAAATAAAACTCAGCTGGTTTAACATTGAAACCTGTATATTAAAAAAAACACTGAGCATGAAAACACATCACGACTGTAATTCATAGTACAGCCTTCTTAACTCAATGTATGTGGTAATAAAGATATTGAATGTGTAATAAAGAGTTCACATGTTTAATAAACATGTATTATATTAAAGCACTTCAGAAAACCACATGACTAACGGAGTGTTTTACACCTGGGGCATCTATTTGAAACAATACTTTTAAACAAGCTTGAAGTACTTTGAGGTTGCAGGAAGGTAAGTAGTAAAGTTTCTATTCAAAACTTGTCTTTGTTTATTAGAAGCGCTTACACTTTGGAATAAGTACCAGTTTGAAAAAAAGTTCCCAATATTTAATTTAATTTATTTGATTTGTGGTAACGATAACATGTTTTTAATTATACCCCGGTTTTTTTTCATCTTTCTAAGGATATTAACTTTTGGCCTGAAACAAACGCTACTTTCACATGATCTAAACGTTATTGATGATCTAAACGTAGTTATTGTTGCTGTATATCTGTGAGACATATATGAGGGGAAAAAAACTCTTGTTCCTTCTGTTACAGTCAATGGCGCAATCTTCAGTAATGTTACCAAAACACTAAGCGTGCAGAAAACAAAGAAGTAGAAAAGGATCCCAGACACCACCCGCACCGCCACAGACACGGACAACAGACTCAACTCTGCCTGTGGATTCGTCATCAGTGAATCACAAGAAAAGTGCCTCACATCAATAATGCATGTGCTCTGTCTCCAGCTGGAGGTTCGGTGTTTTTTCTCGACTTTAAATACACATATAAAACCCCCTCTTCATACTCAACCACAGGTCACTCTTTCTCTCTGGAACACTCATCCGTATCGTCACCTTTCTGTCAGTCCCGTCACACGTCTAGGTACGAAACGTCTCAAAAGATCAACAAAGATTTTAAGTCTTCTAAAGATTATACTAGATAAATAATTTTTTGTGGATTTATATTTTTTGTGGTCTGTAAACATTTAAAAATGTGTATATATATTTGCCTGTAAACCATTGGTGTCTTTATTGCTGTTAATTGCAGGATACAATAAAAATGCTTTGCAAGTTTAGCACATGAATACTTTGTTACTGCCTTAGTTACAACTAATATAATACTTTTACAGTCAAATCTGATGCCTTGAAAGTGTCAGATGTCCTCAAATCAAATATTTTAAATGCCTGGATACACTTCAGCAAAATGTTGTCTTGTTATTAATACTGGGGGTGTTTGTATCTTTGCTTTTCGGGGCACATTTTTTATATTTTGTGGATTTTTATTTGCTCTTCATGACTGTTTTATATGTTTCATGAATGAAAACCCAACAGCATTCAATATACATATAGGATAGAATGTGCACTGTTATTATTAAATCAGCTAATTGACAGTATTTGGAGTACTTTTGAGAAACTGACTGCATTTATTGACACTGACAGAGATGACAGACATTTTTGCACATTTAAAATCTTTGATACACTGTAAGATTCATCAACATCTAATGAAATTGGCCATGTTTTGTTGGAGTGCTGGGCCTTCTGTTACCGCTCATGTTTGTCATTTCCCTTTTCTTATCTGCATTTGCTGCACCTGAACGTCCTCACACCGCACAGTATCTAAAAATATTTGGTAACCTTGTATTTCCTCTTTGTTGGCTCGTCAATATGAATATGAATGCAGCATACATTAGATTAGCTACGGACTTTTGAAGTCATGCTTTAAAGTTGTTAGTAAAACATTAAAATCTTAAAGCAACTTGAACTGATTTATCTTATCATTTGCAGTTAATTTTCAAAGTTTTTTTATTTTTTATTTTTATTTCATACAATATGCAGTGAAATGCAGGGTGGGTGGAATACTGGAGTCTGGGCTAAAAAGGCTAGTGTGCATTTATATCCCCCTGAATTTAGAGTTCAGCTTTGAATATCTGGTCTTTATTTTGCCCATGATTTCATTGAATAATTAAAATCTAAAAACAGGCTCCATGCCACGAACAGGATTTATGGTTGAGATAAAAAACAGTTTGCAGAGGTAAAGTTAAATGGTAAAGTTATACAGGACCTGTACGTGGATGTTAAACTCAAAAGAGACAAAACAACAGTTATTCAAGCCCGTTGTGGTTTTGGGGATTTTTCTGTGTGTTGTCAAACCTCCCTTTGGTGGCATGAAGCCATAAAAACTGCTAAACCAAGCTAATGTTTAACTCAGCAAAAACATATAGCCGATTTTATGAGTCATGTTTGAGTATTCTCCTTTTCCTGTTTGTCCTTCTGCATATTGGTATCGACTCATAATTGTGACCTATTCAGTGTGCAACTATAACCTGACTTCCTTTAAAAAAAAAAAAAAAAAAAAGAAGTTATTTCTAAACATAATTAATTTACACAAAAGTCAACTTTAGTTGTGCTTTAACTCTACCAACTTCCATCAAATATAGCTTATAGTCAAATAACCATTGCTTGATTGTTTATTATTATCTGGTACATTTCAGTAACTCATCCTTCAGACAATATGTGAAGCATAACCATATTACTACTGATCTTCTTCACACCTTAAAACAATTTAAATAAATCTTACATTTTATTAAAGTGCATAATAAGCGAGTTCTGAATATAATTTTTTTACAAACAGGAAGTCTCTGCAGAATAAAGATAATGCTTACGGAATAGTGCATCAGCTAGACACTAATGTTCAATGTGCAAAACATTTTTGAATGGCTTTGGTTGAATATTTAACATGGAAAGATATTCAAAATGCGTCAATCTTTTTATGGTTTATGACGAAAAAAAATAATCCTTATTTTAAAAAATACAATTCACTGAACACATCTAGTAAAACTGTACACTATAAAGTGGCATTCCTATAGGCTTATCGGAACATTTCAATTATAAAAACGGAAGATAAATCTACAACAACTTGTATTAATGTTGTAAACTGAATATCCCGAATAGCATGGCTTTGTATAACTATATTGTAGGCGATTTATTATTTGTCAAAACAGCGACCCTACACCCATCGATAACCCTGATTTCGTTAAAAACAAAATGTTTATCTGCAAGAGATCTGACAAATAAATAAAAAAACATGTTTTTACAGCCAACCAGTCTCTATGCATCCAGTACAGTATCTGCTGCAGGCCTCTGCAGGCCCTGGTCCTCATGAGTCCTCATTCAACACATAAATATAAATACCACAGCGCCTCTCTCTCACAGAGCCTGGAGGAAATCCACCACATCTGTATGGTCGCTCTCTCTGGCCAGATCGATAGGCCGATTGTTAGTATTGTCCTTGGCCTGCGGGTCAGCCAGGAATTGCACCAGCAGCCGCACGGTGTCCAGGAAGCCCGTCCTGGCCGCGTCGTGCAGCGGCGTGGCTCCGGTGCTTCGGTCCGTCACGGAGGGATCCGCTCCGTGGTCCAGTAGGAGCTGAGCCACCGGAGAGCTGCCCATCATCATCACCTTCAGGAGAACATATAACCCGCAGTTAGAGAATACTTTGATTTGACTATAAGAACAAACAAATCAATCATCGCTGCCTACATTCTGTGTATCACAGTTCTCTGCGTTTTATATCCAACTCATTAGCGCGTAATGTAAGGCAGCTTTATCTGTAGAGCACATTTCAGCAACAACTCAAAGTGCTTTACATAAACATTCAAGAACATTGCGACAAAGTGCAAAAGAACATTAAGACAATGTCTCCCTGATTTGTGTGCTTCAATGTGTTGTCTGTGTTTCATTTATTTATTTATTTATTTATCTATTTATTTATTTATCTATTTATTTATTTATCTATTTATTTATTTTTTTCCTTTAATTACTTATGTTCTTTGTATTTGCTTGTCTCCATTTTTGTTCGCCCTTAGTTCCTAGTATTGTCTGTTTTTGTTGATATATATAAAAAATGAGGCATGATACACCCCCCACAGAAGTCTGTTTCACTGACATGCACATGCTTCCTAATAAAAAATATTTGAAACAAAAGAACATTAAGACATAATTAAAACAGTTATAAAAACATAAAAACCTTAAAGATTAGAAAATAAAAACAAGCTAAAAATAAAAGCTAGGATAGAAGCTAAAATAGAATATAACACACAAGAGTTAAAGCTCTAGTTCAGTATATAAGGTCATTATCTGGTTTAATAAAAGGCAGCAGCAAACAGGAAAGTTTGAAGCTTTGATTTAAATGAACTCAGAGTTGGAGTCCTGCAGGTTTCTGGGAGCTTGTTCCAGATATTTGGTGCATAAAAACTGAACGCTGCTTCTGCATGTTTAGTTGTGACTCTGGGGACACTAAGCAGACCTGATCCAGATAACCTGAGAGGTCTGGATGGTTCATAACATAGCAGAAGATCAGAAATGTATTTTGGCCCTAAACCATTTAGTGCTTTGTAAACCATCAAGAGTATTTTGAAATCAATTCTCTGAGAGACAGGGAGCCGGTGTAGAGACCTCCGAACTGGACTGATATGATCCACTTTCTTGGTCTTAGTGAGGACTCACATCATTGTGTACTTTATGATCTGGTCTCCTGGTCTTCATTAAGCCTATAAGGAGACAGCAGCATTGGTATATTTTTATTTACAATGCCATACTGGGCAAACTCCCTTCATATCTGCACTGTTAAGAATTTCCCATTAAAATAACAGTAAAGAACTGGCAGCAGGGTTGCCTTTATGTTACTGTAAAATTAACATTATTATACTGTTGCTGAAATTTACAGCTTTGTACTGTTAATGAAAAATACTGTTTGAACTTTTTTTATTTTTTTTATTTCACAGTATTTTACAGTTAATTTACTGTTTAAAGATACATTATATAGCTGTTTTTCCACCTTTCTTTTTCATTATCTTACTGATTTGTTTTAATGCACTATTTAGGTTTTTACATACATTTTAATAAACATTATTTTTTGCCTAGATGAATAGACTTAGCAGGTTACAGACATAAGAATAGTCACACTAAATACAATTAAAGGCACTTGTTAGGAAAAAGCCTATAATACACTTGTTGACACTTTTCCCAAAATTTCTGTCTCTAGCTGAGCACAGAATGCAAACCAGAACAACATGTGAGTGAAGAACAGCTAATTCACCGATTTTACAATCATGTACAATGTACAAGCCTCACATGTGCAGATCAGGTCCCAGAATTAAAAAAATACTGCATGAAACTGTTACTGATGATACTTTAGATAGTTGATCAGCAGGAGTGTGTTGTTTTTTAAGAATGCATTATAGTTCAGTTATTAATTTAACAGGTTTTCTTTTGTATTAACAGTAAAGCACTGTTTTTTAGCAATAACAGGTTAATACTGTTGAAATCCTGCTGTAAATTAACAGTAATTGTTTACAGTGTGCCACTTCAATTGAAAGTGTCCTGGCTGTTTAATCTGTTGTTAATACACAGTGTGCCAAATAAGCTGCAAAATATTGAGTTCTATTCATCTTATCTATCTTCATAAAAGAGCCCCTACATATTGACATGTGTCCCCCTATGGAACACAATTGAATTAAGGATCTGGAAGATCAGTATCGGCTCTGTGATCCCATGAATCAGTTTCCTGTGGAGCATTATTAATGCCTTGTGTATAAAAATAGCACGGTTAATATGTCAACTTGGAATGATAATCAGATAATGCCTCTCTAAACATTATTTGAATGTGGTGTTAGAGGCAGACTTAGCAAAACGCTTTGAAGTGACTTGTTTTATAACCTTGATTGAATTATCTAAAGGGTTTAGATAATGCTGTCTTTACATACAGTATGGTGGGTGACTTTCAGCAGTTGAAATCTTTTTTTTTTTTTTTTGTTCATCTGATGTCTCTTAAAAGATGCAAAGATCTTTCATGCAGCAGTTTGATGTGACACAACAGGAGAAGCCTCCAAATCAATACCTGCCCACACAGTGTCACTTCCATTGCTCCTGATGGCAAAAGGCCACCGTGCAGCGTCTGAGCGTGGACGCAGTCCGCCTGAGGGGACAGAGACAGCATAGTGCTTGATATTTCCGTGCATTGAAGAATACATGCTGTAATATCAGATTAGACAGGAATTATGTCTCTAGCTAGTGGTGTTTTTGGCATTTCACCATGTCAGGGTTTTTCTTAAAGGCAACACTCACTGCAGTGACTGTGGAGGGCAACTGGATGTGGTTCTTGTGCCGTGGGGCTGTGATGTGCTGTCATTTCCATTAGGCTCAAACGCTGGCAAGAAAGGACAGTTTGACACTACTCCGGGATAAAAGTTGTCCCCTCCACCATCCAAGTGGTTTGTAAAAAATCCCCATTTGTGCTTCTATTTCTGACCTATAAGGACGGAAAACCACCTCACACAGGAAAAAAACACTGACTTTAACTGCCTCTAATCAAGCGACACGCTCATAACCTTCTCTGTAAACAGTTGTCAACATATTTTATAGTTTCCTCTGCAGCACTCACAACACACACACACACACGTGATAATAAGGCCAGTGTGTATGTTCGGGTCAAATTACATGTCCACATTAGATGGCTGGTGTGTGTGTTTGGGAGATTGGCCAGTCTGCAGGCCTTTTGGGGCTCTCGGATGAAAGTGTTTTCACAGATGGTTTTAGTGGAAGTGAAAGGCCAAAGCCAGATGTTTTAAACCCATGAGATGACAGAGCCGCACACCCACTCAACGCTCGCTTCAAGCCCCCGTCTTCCCTGCGTGGTTGCCGTTCTCAGAAAAAGACCCTCTAGCTATTTTGTCCCTCTGTCGTGTTGGGGCTTTCAAATGACCTTTAGCACATCACAAACCTCAAAGCGGTCGTCCACACCCACATCAGCAGCACTGTGCCTCAGTGTGCGGTCAGGAAAAGTGGGCATAATCATTTTAATGGACAGTTTTAAGAGTCCTTCCTGTCTTTGTTTCAGCACACGTAGGGGTGAAGTGGGTGTGGTACAGTGTCATCCTTGATGTAAGTGCTGCTTTAGGGTTTTACAAGTAATGAAACATGTCAAAAGGTTCTGGAAGTATTAGAGTTAAAGAACCAGGCAAGGCTCTGTGGATGGCTGGACTTCAAACAACCGATCCACATTTATCGTAAACGACGGGAACACAGGGCCAGGTGGAAATGTGCTTCAACATGCAGACACAGTGAGGATGGAGGTTAACATTGGTTTGAATGTGTGTAGGTTCTTCAGTATGGTTTAGAGTAGAGTCAAGGTTTAGGAGTGGATGTCAGTGTTGTGTGATTTATGATGAGTGGGAGTTTTGCAGCTCGTCTAAAAAAATAAAATGTCAAGATTTCCGCAGACATTCATCTCAACACCATCTGCTGTGTTGCTATAGAGGAAAGGATCGATATCACTCTTCACTTACTATGAAGCTACAGCCAGGAGACAGTTAGCTCAGCTTAACGCAAAGACTGAAAACGGAAGGAAACAGCCAGCCTGGCTCTATCCAACATGTTATATCTCGTTTGTGCAAATTTGACACGTTTGACAAGCATAACGGGGAAGTTATGGTGCCGATAGCAGAAATAGTTACGGCACGCAACTCCCTAACATGTTTGTTAGCTTTAGAGTGAGCTTTAGAGGTGCTAGTAGGGGGATGTTTGAGCTTAGGAGAGAGATAAGCCAAGCCAAGATAATCGACTTGAAGCTCTAGCTCCGTACTTAACTGACAGAGGTATCAATCTTTTAAACTAACTCTGCAAAAAAAAAGCATATTTTCCAAAATGTCAAACTATTCCTTTAATAATCGCACTATGATCATTAGTTTGACTTTAGTTTGTATGTACTCAGTGAACAGTAGGTGTGACGAGCTTACAGTTTCACATGGTTAGTACAGTATGGAAGCATCTGCATTTGTTATGTTTCTTCACTCAGGTTTGTCCTGTAATTTGTCGCTTGTCTATATGTCTGTTAGAGCCACCTAAGAACTTGAGTTTGGATTGTTTTAACTGGAAAGTGCTGGAGGTTAAGTGTTAAACTCGTGATGATTACTGACAGGAGGTTGTGATTGTTTGTATTATTGCAGTGAAACCAAGCTGAACACCACTGTAAAAAGTCTGGCAGCAAAGTTTCCAGATGGAAACCTTCAAATTACAGTAAATCACCGTACCACAAAATTACATGTAATAAACTGTAAAAATACAGAGCAGGTTTACAGTAAAAATGTATTAAATTACAGTATTCATTATTGATAAATGTTCATTAAACTGTGGGAAATTATATTATGATAGAATACATTAAAAATAACTATACCATCCAGGTTAATCCCTGTAAATGTAGGACATTTATTTTATTTTATGAATAAACAGTCTATCTACAGTAATTTACATTTCTATTTTAAGAAATATATTATACAACAGAGAGCAGACAGGCAAAACAAAAAATGTAAAAAAAAATTCAGGGAAAGAAGAAGCTTATTTTTATGACAGAGTATTAGGGCCACATTGAGGGGAAAAAAATCTGGGATTTTGAGAATAAAGTCAGAAGTTTACAGGAAAAAAGTCATATGAGAATAAAGTCAGAAGTTTACAAGAAAAAAAGGTCGTATTTTGAGAATAGTCATAAGTTTACGAGAAAAAAAGTCGTAATATTGTGAGAAAAAAGTCAGAAGTTGAAGAGAAAAAAGTTGTATGATGAGAATAAAGCCATAATATTATAAAGTAGTAATTTTACGTGTTATTTTAGAGGGGAAATAGAGCAGCGTGCCGCCTGTGTGAAAATGAGGAACGTGGAGCATCTTGTGAAGTTATACTTTAGTATACTGTATGTTTCACAAATAACAAAATACTTAATCTTTTGGCACATCAGCACCACATTATCATAAGTCATCAGGAGCTTGAAAAGATTGTGCAAGAAACCACACGGACCTGGGGGAAATTGCCTCTTTTGTGGAGTAGTAAAGTTATGACTTTATTCTCTTAATATTACAACTTTGTTCTTGTAAAGTAATGACTTCATTCTTGTAATATTAAGACTTTTTTTTCTTGAAATAGTATGACTTTATTCTCATTAAATTACGACTTTTTTCTCATAATATGATTTTATTCTCAAAATCTCCAATTCTTTTTTCCCCCTCAATGTGGCCCTAATACTCCGTCATATATTTTAAATCATATTTTGATGCAAACAAAAAAATTACATTAGCAGGAATGTAGCGCAACATCAAAGAGAGAGCAGAGTTTGTCTATTTAAATGTGAAAGTGCAATAAAAAGATTTTGTCCCTAAGATCAATGAATAATTGTGATAAATAATCGTGATCTCAATATTGATCAAAATCATAATTTTGGCCATAATCATGCAGCCCTCCTCTGAGGGTGTGGATGATGCTCGCACGCAGAGATACCTGGTTGCCAAATCTGAAAGCATTGGCCGAGCGTCCCTTGTGTTCCAGCAGCAGGTCACTGGACTCACTGAGGTTAGGCTAGATGGTAGACCTCTCTAGAGCTCTATCTCTTCCTGAGCCTTCTCTCTAGTGCTGACAATGTCCTCTGTTCTTACTTCAATTGCCATGTCCTCCTCAGCTCCTCAAGGGCAGCAAGCTTTGGCCGCTTCTGCAAACAAAAAAAGAAAGGGGGGGAAAAATAAGACCCCTTCAGGGTAGAAACAAACAGGATGTCTTTTTATATTTTTACCAGTGTTGCTTCTGCAGCTGTACTGTCCAAATCAGATGAGGCGTCATCATGGTCACCACATGAGTAGCATGTGTAGCAGCAACAGTCAGCTCTTCTCCAGTAGACACGAGGTAAAAGCAGCAGTCTTCATCAGAGGTTCACCTAAAAGCTACCAGGAGAATATCACATGAGCAGGTGATTTGAGGCTAGCGAGTGCTTTTTTTCCACAGCTACAACCAACCGAGCCCGCTACTTTTAGCTCAATAATAAACAGTAACATTACTGTGCAGTAGTTTAATAGGCTTCACAATACAAAAACACTTTATGCGCAACAAAACCTTACTCACCAACCTATAAACTTTGTACTAATTTCTTACCAAAGTCCACCCACCAAGCATGGTGGCTAATTAGTGATTATTTTAACTCGCGATTAACCCATTATATCGCTCTCTTCAAAGCCACCAGACTACGTTCACAAAAACAGCAATTTATTCATAACCTTATTGATAAGCTTACTTTGGTAACCTACATGACTGCTTTTTGCCTATACATCCATGCTTTTTGCATGACAAGTCAGTAATTCCATTTAAGAAAAACAGAAAAGAATGCAGATGGACCCGCCCTTTAAAGAGCATTAACCAGGGTCGTGTCTAGAAGGTAACATGCAAATTGCGAAACTCTCACGAGATGGTAAAGGTTAGGCGTTGACCTCCGAATGGTTAGGGTTAGGATAGGTCAATCGCAATTTGCGTGTTAAACTCTAGACACGACGAGTAACCAGGCCTGCTAGCAGTGGTGGTAAAGACAACAACTCAGAACAACAGAAAAAAATCTGTAAAATAATATAGTACTTTTTGTAATATAATATCTTTAATTGTCTTTTTACAGTAATTTATTTTTATCTGTACAAATAGGCCTACTAATAATTACCCTTAAAAAACATAAAATCCCTTTTTAACGACCTGCAGTTTTAAGGAAAACCCTTTGACTACTGATCTGGAAATCTGGAAAATATGACCTCACATTTTATGTAAAATTACATTTAAAATCTGTACAAATACAATAAATTGCATTAAAAAAACAATATAAATTTAATCTTGAATCATGGTTAATTACCTGTAATTTCAATGGTACAACTTTTAATTACTGCAAATATCTGTAAATCTACAACATTTCACAGTACAGAGACAAATCTGTAAAAAAAACAAAAAAAAAAATCCATTTCCTAAGAGGAAATATCAAGCCTACAGGGAGTATTTCATACTCCAAAAATAGATTTTGATGTATCACTTCAGTAATGAGTCAACAAGGACCAAAATGAGAAGTTGAGCTTTGACACCTGTTGCACTCAAGGAAAGCAAGTCCACATCCCCCATGCAAATGTACAGAGAGATTAGATCTATATTTACCTTTCCCTCTTCTGTCAAAACAATTCTTGCATGACCGCATCTTAATCGGACCGTGAAAGCTTTACAAATTCAGATACATGTTTTTATTAATGTGCCTTTACCGTGTTATACAACTTGTTTTTTAGATAGATACTCACAAATACAATTTATAATGCAAATACTGTACAGCTCTGTTTGCACATAAGTATAAAATCTCCCCGTGTTGTCAGTATGAACGGCCACCTGTTAGATTGTGTTTTGAAGCGGGACTGCGGACACTGACGGACATTTAAGCGGATGTTGTGAGCGTTTTGTGAGTGTGTGTGGCCTGGCAGAGGTCTGCGGCCCCCAGGCGGAAGCACAGCGACAGAGAGAAGAGAAGGGGATGTATGGAGAATGGAGCAGGGGAAGAAAGCAAAACAAAGATAGATGCCAGCGTGCTGTCGTCATGCCAGAACTAATCCATTCAGCCGCTCGCCCGTTCCCTGCCTCCAAACAGAAAGAGAGGGTGGGAGGCGATGTGCAGGAGATGGACCCTCTGGGAAACGGACCCCGTGCGGCCTGCTGTACTTGTGATTGACGGATAGAGGGAGTAGAAGGTGGAGAGGAACAGGGTGAAGGTGTGGAAACCCTGAAGCCTCCTCTCCTATACCTCTGTGGGCACAGTGCTGGATTATTCATGGCCCCGCTCGCCTCTCTGCAGGGAGTCGCAGGACAGAGGCGGAGTTGGCACACCACTGATGAATAATTGACTGTTGGGAATATTAGAGTTATAACACACGACTGTGTTCGCTCTGAATGGCCACTCAGAGGGAGACTGGGCTAATGATTAAGAAGTGTCCTTCCTGTAACATGACTTTCATTTTACTAACAAATTCTCTGCATCTGAAACCAGACTTTGATAACAAACACTTCCTGTCTGCACTATCAAAGAATTGCTGCATGTTGAACCTACTTCCTCATAGCGTGGCTTCATTTTCATCTCTTACAGGCTTTATTTATCGTTTTATCTATATGTAAATCCCACGAAGAACCCCAAACCAACAATGAATTGGTGATAGATTATGCCACATTGTTGTTGTTTTTTCAAATGTGAACCTATCCTTCAACATCTTAATACATATTTAATTATCCCTAAACAGTATTATCGTTAACAATGAAATGGTTTGTAACTTTTAGTTAAATAATGTTTATCAATCACAAATGATTTGTCACCAATAACTTTGCTAATGGCTTGTTCATGATATGACATTAATATATGAGACATATCTTATTAATCATTTGCTAATGATTATTCCGTCATTAACTAATGGTTTAATGATAGCTTATAACTGATTGATATTACAACTGCAAAAGTCACATTTGAAGTGCTGATATATGGTGTGATCATGTACTGTGCAGCTGTAGAGATCAGACTATTTGCGGCACCTCCAGCTCAGACTGGCTTGTGTGTGTGTGTGTGTATGTATGTGTGTGTGTGCCTGTCAGCATGTGTATGAGTCATTACCATGCGGTAGCTCGCCTGACTCGCTTTGAGGAAACCGCTCATTTAGCTTCAAGTGCTGTTCATATGATGGGGACAGTCCGGACGACACTCGTGTGAGTCAGTCCCGCATCTCCATACTCAGCCTCTGTGCACCTGCCGTTCATAAGTTCATATCACATTTCAGTGAGGCGATGGCTTTATGGGAAACGTGCTGAATCAGTGTAAAATGTATCAATCCAACACGCAACATTTATCAATAGTGAAATATACGATATGGAACTAGAACAGTTTAGGCATCAAACTACAAAATAGCACAAAACTGAGACTCAAAAAAAAGTAGGGCTTTTAAAGTTAACGCGATCATAGCAGGTTAATGCAATTTCGTTTTAACGCCACTAATTTCTATAACGCATTAACGCAATCGATCTTTTGGAGGTTGTAGTGGACTCAGTTTTAAAGCCAGAGTGACTGGCATCATATGAAACTGGCATGGCCATTTTCAAAGGGGTCTCTTGACCTCTGACCTCAAGATGTGTGAATGAAAATGGGTTCTATGGGTACCCACGAGTCTCCCCTTTACAGACATGCCCACTTTATGATAATCACATGCAGTTTGGGGTATGTCATAATTCAAGTCAGCACACTGACACAATGGCCCAATTCCAAACCACTCTCTCCCTCCCCACTTCCACTCCATTTGTGCGTTCGTGTAGAGGGTCCGCAATATTAAGTGCCATCCCAAACCAATTAGTGGGGAGTGGGTTATTAAACACTCCAACAG
Source organism: Adelosebastes latens (assembly GCA_916700685.1). Lineage (NCBI taxonomy): Eukaryota > Metazoa > Chordata > Actinopteri > Perciformes > Sebastidae > Adelosebastes > Adelosebastes latens. The sequence goes on along the minus strand of CAKAKR010057702.1, from coordinate 13,012 downwards.
CGAGCCTGCATCAATGCCGAATTAACAGGCTGCCCTTACTGACGATGTGCAACGCTGTTTTGTGTTTGTCATGGAACACGCTCCAATGAATGTTCCTCGCAACTACCGGTACAAACATTTACTCGTAAACTGCTCAAACTAAGATAGACATTGAATTTGTTCTACTTTATTGTCATAGCCTACAGACATTAACAACTCAAAGTAAATAGATTGTATTTAGGATCAAATCTACCCTAGTCTAGTCTCGGACACGGTAGACATCTTCAATTGATTGTAGTGTTTAATATATACAGTATATATATATTCAACTGAACTGTGCAATACTGACTTAACAGTACAATAATTTAGTGCAATAATCTGGTTTACTTATTTATTTATACGGTACATTTGAACTAATATTCATATTTATTTATACTATTCTTGCATTTTTACACACCTAATGATAGATCATATTTTTCAGCATTATTATTTGCACTGCTATACATATTTCTTATTTATATTTTCTACTTATATATATATATTTCTATTCTAGATTAGGAGCAAAATTGTAGTGCAATTTTCCCCTGGGGATCAATCAATTATTTCTCATTCTTATATCTATTTATTTCCTTGCTGGAGAGAGAGGGTAGCTCGTCCCAAAGTGGCCGCTGTATTGATACCCTCCAATTTAAAGAATGGTGCTTCATTGAGCTGTGAGTGTGACCACAAACGGAGTTCACTCCGTCATGGAGTGGGAGGGTGTAGGGATCAGATTGGAATTGGGCCACTGACGGCTGTTGTTGCCTGTTGGGCTTGAGTTTGCCTTGTTATGATACGAGCATATTAATTTGCAATTGATCACGATTAAGGACAATTATGCGATTAATTGAGATTAAATATTTTAAGCGATTGACAGCCCTAAAAAAGTCTATCGGTGCTGCTGTTTAATTTCTTTCATTTTCAAGTCTTCATGTTCGGTGTGGCCCACTTACAGTATCTGAACATGTATATAAAGATGTTGAACCGGTTTCACACCTTAAACAAGGCGTGTGTCATTTTAGCTATATGTTTGATGTACGAATTTTAGTGGAGCAGGATGTGAGATACTGTCAGCTGACTTAATGCTTTCATTTAGCCGCTGATAATTTGCTAATGATTAACATTAAAATAAGCCTGTTAGGGTTGGACCGTATTTCCATAGAAAATGAAAATTACATGGAAAGCCATATGGGTTTATTTATCTAGTTTGTCTTGTTTTACTTTTTTAATTGTGGGGGTAGTTTCCACTGGCTCCAGAGTATATCCTCCCCTGGATGAGGGAGGGAAAAATCCCAGCTAAACTCATCGAAGTGTTCCTTCATTAGGATTTTGTGTGTTCAAACCATTTGGAAACAAACTCTAAACTGCTCGGTGTCTGTGTGGTGCATTCATGCGCTGGCGTGAATCTCCGACATCAGGATGTCAGGCCCATCATTAGGATGTTTAATGTTGTTAACAAACAGTGTTGCATCTTGTCAGGAAATCTGGAAACCAAATATCATTGTTAAAAAAATGATTTGGTAGCTTTTTCCAATAACAAGGCTGCCAAGACATTAAAGCTGATCTGTCCGTTTTTGTTTGGACGTGCTTTCTTGAGGTTTTTGTGTTCTGTTGTGGATGTTTTTAGCGTTGCTTGCGGCGTGACTCTATAGAAGGCAATTGAGTGCTGCAGGAATGAGTCGTAAAACCTCGAAATGAGTTAGCATTTTAGCACTTACAGTTCCCTCATCTGGAAGTCAATGGGTTTTTCTGAATGGGTTTTTAGTTAGATGCCTGAAATAAGGTCTGTGGTTAACACAAGCTTAAGAGATTTTAACATTTTGTTCTACGATATAAAATACATCCGTAAATATCCCACTCGTGAATTTTTTTAAAAAGGCGGTTGCTAACAAGTGGCTAAAAGAGACTACTAAACATCATCGCGCCGACACATCTGCCTTTACAGCCTCGTTCAACCGTGGCGTAGTTTGTTTAGCTTTTCACTTCTGGCGTTTGCATTTATACTTCAAAAATCATAAAAGTGGTGTTATTATCAACAAAACGTTTAAGTATCAAATGTTTGTTTGCCACAGAGCTTACTTTCTGCAATAATCCAAAACCTAATGGAAAAATCCCGTTGGCTTTTTGCGATTCTAACTTGCAGGTTGGCCAACAAAAATCCGTCATCCCTGCACCAGACTGAAATGTCTCAACAATTATCTAATGGATTGCCATGAAATTTGTTGCACACATTTATGTTCCCCTAAGGATGAATTGTGGTAACTGGCGAACCCTTAACCGTTCCTGCAGAACTAATGGCATTCCCACCAGCCTCAGCTGTACTTTGTTCAGGGCTAATTAGCAAATGTTAGCATGCTAACACGCTGAACTAAGATGGTGATAATGGTAAAACATTATACCTGCTAAACAACATGCTGATGTTAAAACCCTACTGTGCCTAGCACAGCCTCACTGTGCTCTGGCCGTGCGTTTTTTTTTTTTGATCTGAGGCCTACGTAGGCACTCCTGCTGCGCCCCCGGACCGGATCCATTCAAATGAATGAGAAGGTTGCATTGTTTCATGTAGGGCTAAAGTCTGTCTGAACTCAGCGTCAGTCTTGTTGATGTGGCTGTGGGTGGAGGACTGTATGCTTGTGTTTGCTGTTTTGTTTGTGTTGTTTGGTTTGAAAGACAAAAAAGTAAAAAAAAACAAAACAGTGCAGACAATATTTCCTACAACACTTGAATGCACCAAGTCACAGCAATTCACCATTACACTCGATCATTCGTATCGTCTGCCCGATTCTTAGCCATTATTAGGCCGATGTGCATCCTGTTGCACAGAAGGAGCTACATAAGAATCATGCGCTGTGTCAGTTAGGCCACACCAACAACTTGCACAAACAAAAGCCAACACAAGCTCACATTCTGCGAGCACAACAAAAGACAAAATCCACTGTGGGTGCTACTCCAGTTCATAATTTTATTAATCAAAATAATGCGGTGTGAATTTTGTCACAAAGTACAAAAAAGGCTGGTCTGCTTTGTTGGGATTTTGATACTGCAAATGATCCGATGTAACAATCATCAGAGGTACATGGGTAAATATTCACATCAGAAAATTATTAGATAAAAAAGAAACACCTAAAATGTTTTGCTCATATACTGTAGTTTGATTCAAATTGCATTTTTGCTATGTTGCTGTATTTGCTGCTGAGCTGTACTTGATCTCTAGAGCCTATTTTGAGTGTGAGCATTTGTCCGAAACTTCCACAATGGGAACATTATTAAGTCGGTAACCTCTGCTGTGTTTTCTTTCAGGTACAAGGAGTTGATGACGGGAAAGACCGCCAGAGAGATCATCGCTATTTTATGGATCCTCTCCTTTGTCATTGGCCTCATCCCCTTCTTCGGCTGGAACAAGAAGTACTCGAGCTGCAGGAACAACAGTTCCGAGGCGAACAACAGTTCCGAGGCGGACAACACTACAAACGCTGGCCTCACGGAGGGGCTGAGGGACGGCGACTTACTACAGAGCTGCCACCTCAAGTGCTTCTTTGAGAGTGTGGTGGACATGCAATACATGGTCTACTTTAATTTCTTTGTCTGCGTGCTGCCGCCGCTGCTCATCATGCTGGGCATCTACCTGAAGATCTTCACCGTGGCCAGGAAGCAGCTGAGACAGATCGAGCTCAAGTGCGTGGGCAACGGGGACAGCCATAACCACGGGCTGCTGCAGAAGGAGATCCGGGCCGCCAAATCCCTCTCCATCATCGTTGGACTGTTCGCCGTCTGCTGGCTGCCCGTCCACATCCTCAACTGCCTCACGCTGTTTTACGATGAGCGTGGGAAGTCAGAGGTTATCATGTATATTGGCATCATTATGTCTCATGCCAACTCCGCAGTGAACCCCATCATCTACGCTTACCGCATCCAGGACTTCAGGAACACCTTCCGCAAGATCCTGTCCCAACACTTCCTGTGCCGCAGGGAGGAGCTGTACCACAGCTCCAACGGCAGCAAACGCAACAGAGACCAGATCCACATGACCATCGACCCTCTGCTTTAGACAGTCATGACTGAGGGGGGAGTATTATCGGTGTCAACTCTGTTGCTTCAGTCTTGAATTTGATGTTCACTGAGGTTTCTAATGTTTACAGAACAAGGGTGTTATATGTGAAGATTAACTGATGTCAAACGCGCCTTGAATGTGGACATTTATTTATGAATCAGGGGTCAAGCAGTGAGATGTTGAATGGCGAGTCTTACGTAACCTTTGTGTTGTGAAGGATTTCTGATTTAAAAAAAAATATGTTGAAGCTAACTGGATTTGTAGGACTGTGTGAACAGGACCCAAACTACATTCTATAATGCTATTTATCATTCTGAATCCACCCTGTTTCCACTCCAAACGCTCCTTTTTTTTGCTCTATTGTCAACGGTGTTTATTAATTTATTTATTACAAGACCTTATCTTTGAGAATGTAAAGATCAAAAAACTGTGTGTGGCTAGATCTGTACTTGTGAACCTAGAGAGGTACAATGGTAGTAGTCTAAGTCTGTGGTTATTTTTGGCTCGTGGTCCTTTTAAAATTAATTCATACTCATGACCATCACATGCTCAATATACAGAAAGAAGTACAGATTTTCTTCATCAATACCGTACCTTTGTACAGTAGAGATGTTCTTGAGCTGTTGCTTCAACTAAGTGCCAGTGTTGTCCCGTTGCTGCAGTTGTGAATCCTCCACAACAAAACGTGTGTACAGGCGGAGGGACACGGTGGTCTTCAGAGGGACACGGTGGTCTTCAGAGGGACACAGTGGTCTTCAGAGGGACTCTCATAGCTAAATTAGAAGAAAACGGGGAAAATGCAAACACAAACAAGAAAATCAGAAATGCTTTGCCTATCCCATGAATCATCTCCCATCCCAAAATGATCTTGTGACCCCAGAGCCATGAGAACGCATCGTTGTGGCTACTAGATGAACAATTTGATTTGATTCAGTCACGCAGACCCAGACTTAAAAGTAGTTGAGCAAAACACACCCGTGGTGGTGCCCCATATAATCTCCATGTTAACGTTTATCAAGACAAAAGCTCAGGAAGTGGGAAACTGATTGATTCTCTTCATAGAAATATATCTACACAGAGCATTTTCAGCTGCTTTGTTTTTAGCCAAGTGATCACGTACTGTAAGTCGACAAGCCATTGTCAGATTTGTAGGGCTGTCAATAGATTAAAATAATTAATCGCAATTAATCACATGATTGCCCATAGTTAATCGTGATTAATCGCAAATTAATCGCTCGTTTTTGATCTGTTCAAAATGTACCTTAAAGGGAGATTTGTCAAGTATTTAATACTCTTATCAACACGGGAGTGGGCAAATATGCTTGCTTTATGCAAATGTATGTATATATTTATTATTGGAAATCACTTAACACAAAACAATAACAAATATTGTCCAGAAACCCTCACAGGTACTGCATTTAGCATAGAAAATATGCTCAAATCATAACATGGCAAACTCAAGCCCAAACGGCAACAACAGCTGTCAGTGTGTCAGTGTGCTGACATTTGGAGAATTATTTAGCCTCCTTCTCGACAAGCTAGTATGACATGGTTGGTACCAATGGATTCCTTAGGTTTCATATGATGCCATTATCTTCCCTCTAGCTTTAAAACTGAGCCTGCTACAACCTCAAAATTGCATGTTGCGTTAATGCGGTAAAGAAATTAGTCGCGTTAAAAGAAATTTGCGTTAATGCGTTATTATTGCGTTAACTTTGACAGCCCTACAAATTTGATACTTAAAATCAGTGTAATTTATATCATTCCTCATCATCCAAGCTTCTGGTACACATGCATTTAGTGGCTTACATCAAATAAGCACCGTTGCTTTGATTCAGTTGGGTGTAAATGAATGTCACTTGCCTTATGAGTCCAGCTGACAACCACCCCTTCCCTCAGACACAGTCTCAGCTGTCGATCCCGAGGCTCTCATCTGCCCCGTTAGCGCAGTCAGTCGTCCACAAGCTGCTGAAGTCACTGTCTGAACTGAGATGAGCTGCTTCATTTGAGAAAAAACAATACAGTTTAAAAGGGCGAAACCTCTAAAATATGTTGCACTGAGGATTTAGTTTAATCAAACTCCTAATGAGCCAACATCTTAACTCTTACGCGCTAGCAAAAATACACGACTGACTAAGTTCAGTTGAACCCAAAAAAATGATATAATATAATTTTGAAGCAGGTAACACTAATGACATGTTCTGAGAGGAAAATACTTACTTCTTTGTACTCGACGGTGCTCGCATGCAGCTTCATAGTTGAGGCAACACGGCTTTTTTGCAGGGTTAGCATTGTTGTGCATGTTCCTGTTGAGCTTCTAAAACTGAAGGCAGGGGGGTGACAGCTGATAAATCACAAAAAAAGGTCTCGGTGAATTTAAATCAGAGCAAAGCAGAGTTTTGTTTGGAGTATTGTAACTTATGTGAAAGAAATGAGGGTGAATTTAGTCCCTTGAGAGCCATCACTACACAAATGAAAACACATTGCACTGACATTTTCCATTATTTCCCGTTTGATGTGCTATATTGGTGGTGTTGAACCATGTTGTGTTGGTGTAAGTGTTGAGCACTTGCCTCCACTGCTTCACTATCTCCCCTCATTTGCGGCTGTGTCCAGTGTACCACCTCTGACTAACTTCAAGGGCTAAATACAGGAGTGTGCCAAAGTTTTAGTACATTCCAATGGAGACATCTATACTGTAACTGCACTGTAACGTTGTATTATTGTCTTTGTTGACTGATGTGTAAAAATATGTACTGTAGGTGTCAAACTTTCTACAAGCTCTTGATTGATGTCAAACTATTGCCTTCTTTTGCGATTTTAAAAAGGTAAGACGGACAATAACGAGTTGATCTAGTTCAACATTCCTGCCTTTCATTCCGAAGTACATATCTGTCTGTCGGTGTGCTATAGTGTTGTTACTAATCAGGAGAAACATCCACTGTGGTCAAGCTGATGTTCAACCTTTCCAGAGGCCATTCTTTCTTTCATTCGACAAAAACTGCAACTGCGAACTGATACTGCTATTTAACATGATGCAATCTGTCTGTATGGTGAATTATTTTGTTAATAAAGGCAATGTTTATATTGTTACAGATCAGTCTTTATTCTTAAAATTTAAATTTTATATCATGACGATTTATATTTACAATTGACACATTGGAAACATTGTTTTAAAGTGTTTCTTAAAAGGTACAGTGTGTAAGATTTGGCGGCATCTAGTGGTGCGGTTGCAGATTACAACCAACTGAGTACCCCTCCGCTCACTCCTCCCTTTCCAAGACTGCGGTAACGTGAGACGCCGAGTGCAAAACCGTGGTAACGCTGTTCGCCTCGCTCAGAGGCCATCCTTACTGTAATAACTCTACTTTAGGAGCAACGGAAGTCAGACGGCAGCGAACTACGGTGGCCTTTAGGTAACGTAAAAACCATAGGCGCAATTTGAACTTTAAGGTTGGGGGTTCACAAAAAAAAATCTAGAGGGAATGTAATGTGTACAGCGCAGAGAGGTCTAATGTATGTAGCTTACATATTACACCCTCCAAACAGAATACAATGCAAGCAAGCGTCAGTGACAAACTCAGTTTGATTGCATTGTTGGCTGCGAGTGACGCAGCGCGATGTTTTGAGCTGAACATTTGTCTGACTCCCTGTTTCTATTTATTCCTGTCGCTCGCTTTGAAATCGCCGCAACGGACGAGGAACGGCTGATTCTTGAAGTTGAAATGAGGAGTTATCTGATACCTCCTCATTTCACTACAAACAACTCAATAAGATGGCAGCAGGATGGAGGGAGATCGCCTGAAAGTTTACATAGGCTACTGTTGGCTGTGTTGTATGTCATTTTCAGGAAATATCACAGTATAAAACCTATGTTTTCAGTTTAAAAAACACAACGTTGGAAGATAGCAAGTACTACTTCCCCATCTTTTAAGTGGTTTCATCTCTAGTCTGATCTTAACCGCACAGCTGATGAATCTATCTTCTTATCTTGTTGGTTTCTTATTCTGTCAATATGAAGACACAACAAGGTCGATATTATTCATCATTACAATAAATTATTAGTTCTGAAAGTTCTAAAAAATATAGATGCATTTCTAGGTGGTTCAGTGATCCCCCTGAACCAACGCAAACTGCGCCTGTGGTAAAAACGTAAAAGGGTCTCGCAAGATCCAGAGTTGGGTTTGTCCGTTCTGTGCTACTGCTACTGAGCAACATGGCGGACTCCGTGAAGAGGACCTGCTCCCTATGTAGATATGAAGGGCTGATTCTAAGCCAATGAAAACACACAATTCTTAGTTTCAGGTGATTATACAATAACGAAAACGTAATTATTAATATTAAATTCCATGTCTGCTAATAGAGCCCCGAAATGTTACACACTGTTCCTTTAAGTCACTTCAGCATGCAGACGCTTACTGCCTCCCCTAATTGATGCAGCTTCACATAAGAAGAACCTAAAAATAAAGCCGCACTTACTCCATGAACAGATGTGTAGTTTCTTTGGAAAGAGATTAAGAACTCTTCCAAAAGAAAAAATAAATAAAGCAACATCTGGTGTCTTTCACGGAGACAAATGAAAGAGCAGAAACCGCGGTAGTGTTCCCGTTCTCCGATCCTCTCTGCTGCGACCCAAAGTGTCCGTTTCAAAACATCTCGTCCGAGAGGGTCCGCGAGGGTGTGATGGTGCACCTGCGGTACTGAACATACCTGGGTGTCACGGCTCTGCTGTCCCACTGAGCAGCATGGACATCTGCTGATCAGACACGCTCTCCTGCTGAGTCACACCCATGGCCTGACACAGGTAAACAGCCAGGATGTGTTTGCACTGCGGAGAAAAGAGCGCAGACACTGATTCAGTACACGAACATGGGTACCGATGTGATTAAGGACACAGATATGAGGCCCTGATGACGCTTCAATAATTCAAATTCAAAGATCTCATGTAAACAACAGACTAGAGAGGAGCCGCTTGGCTCTGACCTGCTGGAAATTTCCCACTGAGTAAACTTCAGTCCAAGAATAGTGAATAGTCACAAAGGAAATGCCAGAACAATTTCTAATATTTATACCAAATTATAAACATTTCTAAAAATGAAAAGTGATTAAGAAGGTTTATGAGTGTGTATTATTTTCCAAATGGAGTGTTTGCGTGATGAATAAGACGTAAGTTGTGCAACTAAATGTGTGTCACTGAACACATTCAGACTCTCATTACTATCAACATTAACATGTGAATCATTGACTTGTTTTCACCCTTAGCCTATTCCATGCATTATAAATGAGATTTCCTCCACACTTTCCCGCCTGTGGATTAGCGTTTTCCATAAATAAAATGAGCTGAAGGGTGGTGAAAAGGACAAAGGTACATAAGTTTGTTTACTAGCTTCTCCTGTCGACTCATGTTTATTAGCACATGGCTGTCTACTGTTGGTGGGAGAGCTCCGTTATCTGTCCTCTGACCTACTTGTCAGAGCCGTATGGACCATGTCTGGCCTTATCCAGTTATTTTGGAATATATAGAGCCCCTGAATGAACCAGAGTGGCTCCAGCGGGGGAGGACTGCAGACTCCATGGTCAAACTCACAGTCTCTTGAGTGCCGCATATTTTGACTTTTTGATTGGAGAGTTATGTTAAAGTCTGATCCACCATGAGCCTCACCTTGCACCGTCTTATAGCTTTTATCTAGCTGGATAGAAATGTTGCAGGAGAGTTTGATGAGGCAGTGAGCAGTTTTATTTTTCTGTCTTTAGTGCGTTTTCATGGGATATCAGTGGTGCTGATGCGCTCATGGGGAGTCTCCACGGTCTGTTACAGCTCTCTTGTTTCTCACACTGATTTTAGCCGCATCCTCCAGGGAACCAAGTTTTCCCGATACTCGAAGCAGGAGCGGAGGGAGTTTGCTTTCAGATATTTAGAGCAACAGCCAGTCAGAGCGGAGACACCCCTCAGTGACCAGACAAGAACATGACCTGACCACAATACATCTGCGACACACATTTCAACGTGGGCTTTGTCTCACTTTTGACTGGTTTTCTCCAGGATACACAGCTGACTGACAAGACACAATGGCTGTGAAACGGCTTTCATGTATCTGCGTGTAAATATGCTGCTGCATACACTGTGTACCACGTATATGTGGCGGGTTTATTCGAGGTTTCTGGGGTTTCCCGCTCAGGCTACATAAAGACTAACCTACTTTCTGATAAGTGGAGCATGTTTAAAAAAGAATGTTTTTCTGTAAAAAAAAAAAAAAAGAAGAGAAAAAAGATTTAATCTCCATTTTTTACAGTCCATATTCTTCTAAAAAGCTACTATAATTGAACATTGGGGATGAACATGAATATCAAATATTAGATAAGGCAATAAAGGACAGTGCTCTTTTTAGTGAAAATGAACACTATTATCTATCATGAAGTATCAACAAAGACTAAATGTGATTTTAAAGTCGCAGTGAAACGGAAGTTAGAGCGTTTTTAGCGTCTGTACTGTGACGTATTCCCCAGTGAAACAGAATATTTGATATTTGACCTCATGACACTTTTTGTGATACCTCACTTTGAAAAAAGTTCTTCTACAAAACACTTTCTTTCATTTAACAACAGAAACAAAACTACGATCTAAAAGTAGCAAAATGATTTAAATCATAAACTGATCAAAGTATATGTAAAGAAGAAGAAAAATCTCAATAAGCCTTCAGTGCCAGACCTTTACTTGTAAGTATTGAGCTTTGATATGCAGCCCAACCTGTGTTTGTTTGTCTGAGACTCACCAGCGGGCCCTCGTTTCTGCGCAGCACGGTGTAGGCGAAGGCCGGGCACGGGCAGTAGTGGCAGGACACAAAGCAGGTGTACAAACGCCCCGAGCCTCCCATTACCTGCAACAGATTCATGCAAAGTACATTTAAATATGTGGCAATGCCTGTATTGACCTCATTTGAAAGATCACACACACACAGAGACAAGTGTGGGTTGTTTCTTTATGAGGGAGGAGGTTCACCAATCAAGTATGAGCACACTGCTGTTTGTATTGGCTGCCGGTTACGAGCAGTGCAGCTGAGGAGCAGTGGAGAAAGTAAAGGCATGAAGGAAAACAAGCTCTTCCCTGGATCCCAAATGTCCTCCAACTAGTCCAGACATGACTGGCTGAGCTCAGAGAACCAGAGTAGTGCACATGTGAACATGTTTCTGAGTACATCTCTTTTCTCCTCCATCTCTCTCTACAACCTTAAACATTGATTGTCACACTAAATCTAGTTTTTGATCCTTGTTTTTTTTTTTTTCAACATTGAATCATAGTGCATAGAATCATGCTGATTTGACATCGACCAACAGTAAAGAAACAAAACCAAAAAAAAAACTGAAATGTCAAAATGAAAACAAATCTTTTGCGATGTTTCTTTATTAAATTTTCATATAATTTCTATAACTCTACACAGCAGAGAGACAAGACCAGTGATGACATCATCTACTGTAGAGACAAGCCCTGCAGCTGCTTCAAGTGTGAAATCAAACACATTATGACAGCGGTCTTACTGGGCTATAGGCATATCTTCTAATTCACAGCTGTACGCCATCCCTTCAAATAAACTGATATGGGTGGAATATCTCAAAGTCAACAGAGTCGTTCACTGTTTCCGTATCACTACACAAGCTAATGTCACCTGAAGACATCATGGTTTTCAAGTCTTTATGCTGTGATTTTCAGCTTGCAGAGTCCTTTTTAGAAACTGATTTTACAGTCCAAAATCACTGGACTATCCCTACTTCAATTCTGTTTTTGGGTGGACTCTCCTTTTATAAGTTTCATAGAAGTGACAGAAGTGGTGGTTGGGTTGAAGGTGAGGTTGCTTCCACCATCATCATCATCATCATCATCATCATCATTTCACATTAGTTATTTGGAGGAGACTAGATAGAAACGATGCATTTTTAAACAACACCTATGCTGGTGTCTAATGGCCTCAGCTGACAGGACCTCCTGTCCACGATGCTGGCGCTCACTCCCACATATAGACAGTGATTTAAGTCTCGTCCTCATGCACATGACACACGAGGACATTAAGTCGGTGGATTAGCCTGACACTCCACAATAACTAATGCCTCCCAAGAAGGCAGAGCAGGCTCCATTATTCTCCAGAGCTTCGATAAATCACCTTTCCCTGTGACCTACAAAAGCAAAAAACCTCCCGTTTCTTCAACGTGACACTTCATTATAAATGAGGCACAAAAGAGACAATTACATGGACTTGAAGTACCTCGGTAAAGATGAATAAAGCACCATATACGGCAGGATCGCGATAGAAACGGTACAACTGTGGAGACCAGGCCAAGGACCTCTACGGTTTCTAAAGAGCCAAGTTTATTGAAAACCTGCTCACACTTGGGCCCTTTTTGTTGTATGCTGTCATCATTGATTATGTGGCTCTGCTGCAGCTCACACTGCAAAGCTGGCCGCTGACATCCTCAACACGCACCACAAACCGCCTGGCAGGTATCCAGGTTTCCTCAAAACGACACTATACATCAAGATCTGCCATTCAGTCACTGCAGAAGGAGCGGTGAGAGTTAAAGCCTCAGCACAGCTCTGGCTCCCGTCTCTGCCCGAAATGCTGGCTCTCACGGGAATACTGTTCAGGAAGCAGCCATGAGCCAGAGGGCCAGGACTTTGGATGGCCCTCTGTCCAACTGCTTCCACACCACAAACAAGACTTCAGGGAAATTTAAAGCTCTGAGAAGTCGGACTTGAGATAACAAGCCCTGTATCTGTAGTTCAGCATACTGTGTGAAGCCTTTGGCTGAATAATACAGTATCAAAGAGCTTCAAGAACAGTCTGTCTCTCTTGTGCGTGCTGATGAACTACATCAAGTGCTAAAAAGCCTTCTTCCCATGCCACATAAAGTTTGTTTTACATGCCCGTCAGGAGAATGGTTTTGCTAATC
>CAKAKR010057701.1:0-43789 GCA_916700685.1 Adelosebastes latens | reverse complement strand
CCGGTGTCTCCCTCCGGCCGCGGTCGGGAGGCGATAACGTTACTCGCTGCGGAGCCCTGCTGCCTCAGCCCCGGAGGCTGAAGCAGCAGGGCTGAGGCAGGAAAAGCCAACACTAGGATCAGCACTGATTCATGGAGAGACTTTCGTCTGGTCAGCTACCATTACTGCCAAGCAGGTGAAATAGAGAGTGATATTGGGGTTTTAGCTGACGTGTGTCGCCTCACTGTGTTGAGCGATGCTCGTTCATGTCTATTTAGAGCAAGCAAAGCGTGAGCCTGACGCTGACTTTCGTTGACTTAACAGCCACAGGTGTCGCTGTTAAAAAGCATTTCTGAAAGTTACAAATAGTCCCTTTAAATAAGAGTATACTTTCAGTTTACTTTGTATGTACTTATCAGAGATATACTTAACAAAAGTGTGCTTATTGGAATTAAAAGGGACATGTCATGCTCATTTTCAGGTTCATACATGGATTTGGGGTTTCACCTCACGCTGCCAATACGTCGCCTCATGTCTTCTGTGTCTTGGCCAAAAAGTTGCACTCGAACACACCACAAAGACTACAGCCAACGGCTGACTACCACATACTTCTTCGGCCTGCGTGAGATGAAATAACTCTCCAGTCCATACCATCTGTATTCGTCCTTCAAAAAGGGAAACCGGAAGACCGAGGACGGCGGATATACAAACCGTTGTTATGATAACATAGATGGAACAAGGCGGCGTTTGCCGATCATTTCCAGCCCACTCTCACTCACCACTTAGCTTCATTCCAGATGGCCATGTCGTTGTGAAAATATCCGTGTATTAGAATGATCAAATGTGATGAAGATGAAAAACGAAAATAAACTTGTTTGCTTGCTTTCCTCACTTCTGTTTCTTTTCTCTTGCACTGATTCGATTAAGCTGAACAGCCAATCAGAGAGTTTTCTCTCACCGACGGGTTCCGCCGCCGATTCAACATGCTGTATTGGCCAAACACGAGCAGACTAGAGCAAACGGCGCGGGACACACTGAAAAAACTCGGCCGACAGACGCTCACCAACGTCCCGAAAGGCCTGGTGTATCAAAGACTTGAGCATCCCTCCCGAAAAAGCCCAGTCTGCTCTGATTGGCTTGCGAGAAAAATATGGTGCACCTTTACAAGCGGGTTTTCAAACTGTGGGCGATATATTCTAATGAGCCTGTATGTGATGTAGGAAGGGAAGCCAAATCTGAATGGCTTGTTGAATCATGTTTACTGATCGGCAGCCAGCATATCAGCCCACATGTAACCACAACGCCCGCTGCTTATTTCCGACTGAGGACCATTATCACAGATCATCCCTCTCTTTATCTCTCCCCATGTTTCGTGTCACTGTCCTATCAACTAAATCAACTAAGACAAAGTGCAAGAAAAATAATATTGCATACTGCAGTTTAAGTATGACATATGCAGTATGTGTATAGGTTATTTACCTGAGTGTACGTTTTTTTACCTTTGAGTCGATGACTGAGGATGTGCTCCAGGATGGAAACAAAGTTAACGAACTCTGGAGATGTGTCGTCTATTGTCTCAAAGCAGGAGCGGTCCAGCAGAGTCTTCACTGAAAACCTGAAGACAAAAGAAGATCAACACACTGGTATTAGAATCAGTTATTGGGTCTGTAGCTTAAAGGTCAACTTCACCAAAACATGGCGCTTTATAGACATTTACCAGGAAGGAGGGACCAATGAAAAGATGCTACTAGTTGCATTATGGGAACTGTAGGATCCAGCGTTTTAGTGACACATACTAAAAAATAAGGATATCTTGCCCCCTAAATATGTGAGAGATCTATCCCAATTTTTCTACACTGACATTCAAGTGTGTCCACAATGATAAAATACTTTCTTTGTTGCTGTCTGATCCCAGACTGAATGATATCAAAGACAAAGACACACTCAGACTACAGCTACATTTCACCAAATGCACATACGAATAAACAAACAAAAAGAAGAAGAAGAAGAAGAATTGAATTATTTTCTTACTCTTAACTTAACATTTCTGTTATTAAAGCTACGGTTGGTAATCTTCTTCAAAAGCATGTTCTGTTATATTTGTTGAAATTGTCTTTACATCCCGACAGCAATCAATAAATCAAATGCTCTGACCAAAAAAGAAAAAAATCTGGCATCTGTGGCTGTCGAAAGACTGAAATAAGCTGAAATGATTGGACGGGCTACCTGTCTGTCTACCTGCGCGCAGCCTGCCCGTGCACTCATTACGCGGCACCGAACAGCTGTTAGTCCTAACAATAGCCATGTTTGTTGTTCACGTTCATAATGATAATTTTGGGGGAGTGGCTTTGGAGGGAGGCCTGAACGGACGGACTGTCAGTGTTGCTGACTTGGCGACCTCATCGCTACATAGCGACTGTTGGAGCTAGTGCTGCTGGCTACTTTCATTGGAAAAGAGTTGGCAACACTGGGCTCGGTTTTTCGGTTTGATATTTTTTAAATCTATCTTACTCTTGCTAGTTTCTCAAGATTACCAACCCTAGTTTTAAATTAAAAACACGGAAAATAAAGACATCTGGCCTCCATAGTTGTAACGAGGCTTTGATTAATATCCTGTGATGAAACCAGTCATAATGTGCCTCCCACTATGACAGTCATGTGCACTGAGCGACTCGGTCTAATCTGGTTTCAACTAATTAGACAGGAAGGAGAGTTAATGGACAAGGCTGCAATGTGTGTCGTGTGTGTGTTGTCCAAATTCTGCCAGATTGTGTGCAGCTCAGTTAAATAATCTGACTTCATCTCTCTATCTCGTTGCTTAGCAGCAGGGTGACCACAGAGTGCGTGCTTCCTGTGAAAGAAGACAAAGACTGATAGGTTTCAGCGTATTTCCATGAATAGCGGCAGGTTTTAATCACATATCATGTGTATTTCAGACACTTTGAAAAACAACCCTGCTCTTCACAGCAATTTAGACCGACCTAATTTCCTCTCTGTGTAGAGTATATTGCACTTATCCTCTCGGTTATTACTTTTTTCAACATACAGTAAAAATCTAAGCACATGGACTTCGAGTCAATGTGAGAAAATCTGAAATCCTGAAATGAACTGCAACAGGAAAAAAACATGTACAATAATAATACCTGACAAATGAGTGGCAGTTCAAAGTTTAGGAACACCTGCAACAGTCAATGTACTAAATATTATATTTGTTGAAAAATTATATTACTATGAAGATGGTTTTAACATACAGAGTCAAGTCAAATTTATTTTAAAACATTTTCTAATTTAGCACATATGTTGACTTTAGAGAGAAATTTAAGATGCAATTGAAATCAATAAAATAAAACAAATTGTTAAATAACTGTAACAAACAATTTTAGCAATGTTACCATTATATTAATAATTAAGGGGACTCAAATGCATTTGTATAAAGGTGGGTTTTTAAAAGTGTCGATAGAAGAGTGAAAAGTGATTGATCTCTTTGGATCAATTGAATTAAGTCCCTTCAGGGTCAGACAGTCTGAGATCAAAACATCTGTCCACCCACACAGCTGCTTTAACTTACGCTGCATTCAAATGTAACTCCTGAGGTTGTGTTTTTGATATGAAAAGTCAAGCACACAGTATCGGCGTTGAGGTGGTTGAAGGTTGCGACGGACAACAATAATAGATGTTCCCTTTCAAAAATGTTGAATGATCCGACGTTCTGCTTATGAATGAGAGAAGTTACCAACATGATGTGATGGACTCATGATGTGACAACTCGTGAAAATGTACATTTTAAATTCCACAACAACCAGGACGCCATTGGATTGCAGCATTATTTTTGGCTGATTAGACTTCCTGTCAGGACAGGTCTTTCTCACAGAACACATTTTGACATGTGACAGTAGGAAAATCACAGGTGTAAATAATAAAATCAATGATGGCTGAATTCCATTTAGGTTTCCTGGGATACATGAATAGAAGTGAGCAATCAATAATGTTATCAGTAACACAACGCCTGTGCTTTTCCTACTATGACAAGTCAAAATGTCTGCTGTGTAAAAGGCCTTTTGTGTCGGCGTGACTGTACTTACTAGTTATTCCCCCTGAGATGTCAATCAATCATATTTCATTCAGAAAAATGTGTGCTTGGATCATAGACTGTATATTAAGACGGACGACACATCTCCACTTCCTTCCACTGTACAGAAGTGAAGCCAAAATATCCCGGATACAGGAGCTGCCGTCTTGAGATTTTGACGTAATTTGGAGCCAGAGTCTGCGCAGTAGTGATCGGACTGTGGCATACTTGCCAACCCTCACAATTTTCCCAGGAGACACACGTTTTTCATTCTCCCGGGGTCACACTTCTCCTGTTTTTCTCCAGATATTCACACTTTTTTTCCTTTTCCTTATTTCAACCTGTTTTTGGCATTGTACAGTGTGTATAAGCCCTGTTGTTTACACCCAGAAAGGAGTAAAAAATGAATGAATCAATAAAAGAACTGATGAATATTAGCCTCGTTTATACCAGAAGGTCACACCAGAGAGGCAAATTATTCAGTTTTCTTTCCTGAGAATTAAAAGTAGGCCTATTTAACATAAAAATGCTGTTGCAGTGAACTTATTATTTTGATATTTTCTTTCTTTAAAAGTCACCAGAATGCAGGAAACAAAGTTTCTGAAAGTCAAATTTTTCTGGGGGAGAACACCCAGACCCCCCGCTTTGGTTTTGAAATCCCCCCTTTTTTTAAGATCTCAAGGTTGGCAAGTATGGGCGGTGGAGCCGCAGTATCACCCACCAGAACCAATCGGGAGCCGAGCACGGACGCAGCTCGTCAGTGAGAGAGACTCACAGCTGTCAATCATGACGTCTCGCCCCCTTTTTATAACATCAAATACATAATTAAAACCAAACTTAGCAGAAACACTTGAATATACATCAGCGTGATAAGAACTACCTAAAATGACAGAAACCATCATTGGTAAAAAATTATTTGACGTGTATTTTGACTTCTTAGTTTGGCCTATATCCCATCCGTTAACATAAAGGGGGCGGGACTTATGACCTATACTGAAGCCAGCCACCAGGGGGCGATCAATATGTTTTGGCTTCACTTTTGGGGAGCTGTCATGTCGTCCATCTTTATAAACAGTCTATGGCTTGGATAGATAACATCACACAGCCTCTTAGAAAGCTCTTCTCTTTAGCCTTCGGTCTATAAAAACATGTTTACAGTGCATTCATCTGCACAACAGCTTTTTACCACTGAAGCTGTGTTTTTGATGTTTTCCTCCATGTGATCACATGACGGAGGATGAACACCCTCTGTCCTCCATTAGTGCACTGAGTTTGATGACTTCAAAGCTTGTCGGTGTTTAATATGGACAATAAATTTACTTTTCTTCTCTGCATCTAAAAAAACCCAACTGGTTTATTTTCAATGACAGGTGTGTAGTGGTGTTGACGGCTGAGTCTCTGTTTTCCTCTCACACTCACTTCCAGCAGCAATCTTTACTTTTCTCAAAGCTAAACCCCCTAACAAGCAGCAGCCTGCCGGCGGCTGGTCGATGCAGACTCATGCTTTGCCGACAAGCACTGTTCAAACCAACTGAACTTTAAATGTTGGTGAAGATCCAAAAACAATAAATACTGTATTCCAGGCTAAATGGTATACATGATTAAAGCTGCAATGATGAATCAATTAGTTGTGAACTATTAAATTAATCACCAACTATTTTGATAATGGATTAATCGGTTTGAGTAATTTTTGAAGAAAATTAAAGTCAAAATTCTCTGATTCCAGCTTCTTAATTGTGAATATTTCCTGGTTTCTTTACTCCTCTGTGACAGTAAACTGAATATCTTTGAGTTGTGGACAAAACAAGACATTTGAGGACGTCATCTTGAGGTTTGGGGAACACTGATCGACATTTTTCACCATTATCTGACATTTTATAGACCAAACAACTAATCGATTAATCAAGAAAATAATCAACAGATTAATCGACAATGAAAATAATCGTTAGTTATTACATTTACATGATGATGCACAAGACACCCACATTTTGCATGGAAAATATTCCACTCAATGTTAAAAATGATGGATAGTTTAAATAAAGAGCTGCAACAAGCCAATACAGAGTATGTATGTTAACAGGGCTGCAAACTAATTATTGATTAGTCTGCTTGATTGATCATTTTGTCTATAAAAAGTCAGAAAAATAGTATAAAATAATGTTGCAATATGTTTTGTCCCCAAAGATATACAGTTTACCATCATATATAACAAAGATAAGCATCAAATCTTTGCATTTGAGAAGCTGGAACCAGTGAATATTTGGCATTTTTGTTTAAAAAATGACTGAAATGATTCATCAATCTGTCAGTCGACTTTTCAGCTCCATAAGATTCTGTCTCAGTGAGGAAGAAGATGATTTCAAAAACATTAAAGCTACCTGAGAGAGAACAAAAGAGGGAAAATGTGTGTAAGAAGTTAATTTCCTCCCTCTGTTTTGTTCAGATTTCATCTTCAGTTCATTCATTTTGCCAACCTGCCATCACTTCTCTCTCTCTTCTCCCTCCTCCGCTTGTTCCAATCAGCGAGTTGATGGCCGGTGCGGAGGCAGGAAGAGCCGAAGAAAGGACCAGGAGGTCAGCAAGGAGCACCTGCGTCTAATTACTCTCCGTTTACATCTGTTTCAAGTGGCCTTAATGGAGGAAGGCGTACCAGACAGGTCACACCTGGCGCTGTGCAGAAACCTGTAAATTATATTTATTGTTTCGTAAACAGAGCAGACACCAGCTGGAGCAGGTGGTGCATTATCAGTTTGTCTTCTGAACCGTTACACTTTCTTGGTGCTGAAATAAAAATAAAACTACACCTGCGTATCTTCCCTTTTCTCCTCTTCTGCCTCGAATGCACCACAGGGACCGTCAGTCAGTAACTGACATCTGCCAGCAGCTCTGAGAGGACCACAAATCAATACTCTACCAAGGCTTTTCACTTCAACTGACAACGAGAGGAGGACAAACAGGCAGGCGACATGTGTGTGTGCACACCTCAGCATCCATCACCTGTCAGCCATGCTCCATATTTATTAACCAGCTTCTCATTCATGAATGCATTGAGGAATTAATTGAATGAATGAATGAATGAATGTACCGTATGTATATTCTACAAAAACACAGAATTTTTGCATTGTTTTTGACCAAAGCAATTCTTAGTCGACCAACACTCGTATTTTGTCAACTAATACATTAGTTGATTTAATCAACAGAGCTGTAAAACAAGTTTCTCCACAAAGAATCACATAAAAGCACCATTTTAAATCTTGTGTTTTCCAGAGATGTGCTCAGAAGTTTCTTGGAAATAAGTCATTCAGCATGAAAAAAAAAAAAAGCATTAAAAAATGACTAATAGACTAAAGAAATCTTAGTTGACTAAGACCAAAATGACCAATTAGTCGACTAATCCACAAAGAGGGGGCGACCCTAATTTACAGATATTTTACACGATTTCCAACATTTATTCCTCAAGCTGCTCCCTTGTTAAAGTTTTTGAATTTAACACTTCATGAAATTGTAGTTTGTACATTAATATATTAAATACACTAATTACTTTCTTAAATTTCAGGCAACAAAATTAAAACAAAAAACACTTTTGCCATCTACTTGAATTATATTCCTCCTAGTGTGGAAGGGGGTCTTTAAACCACCACTGAGGGAAATTTTAAAATATACTTATTATATTTGCAGTTACATGAATAAAAAATGTGAAAAAAAAAATATATATATATATATATAAAAAAAAAAAAAACACATTTAACTAATTGTTTTTGGTGGCTCATGCATCATTTTTACTGGGGTGGGGTTGTGATGGAGGAATTTGGACTAATGACCTGAGTATTTCTAAAATCCTAAACTTAATCCTGCTCTGAACTGATTATGAGGCTAATTAAAAGTAAAATGTGATTGCATGAATGTTTTAATGGAGGCTTGTGCAGGCTGCTGCTGCTAGTGGGCGTGAATGTGTATTGTGTCTTTGAGTGAATGAAAGAGATGCATATGTACAAACACACATGATAAGAGGCATTTACTTGAGGTCAGCCAGCTGATATTTTAATATTTTTTGTTTTTTATAATATTTTAATGCATCTCATCCAGCAGACACAGACTTCTGCATATGAGGTCATATATTTTTAAATATGGATGGAGTCCTGGGTTGCAGCAGCTCACCAAGCTAACCTCAAATAAACGCCTCTGAAATGACAAATGTTTCATCCTCCCTGACATGAGAAGAAAGAAGAGGCTGAGGGATTCCCACCTGCACACCGTCAGCAGGTTCCTCCT
Organism: Adelosebastes latens; assembly: GCA_916700685.1. Classification (NCBI taxonomy): domain Eukaryota; kingdom Metazoa; phylum Chordata; class Actinopteri; order Perciformes; family Sebastidae; genus Adelosebastes; species Adelosebastes latens. Next base: position 35,469 of record CAKAKR010057701.1, on the reverse strand, counting down.
CTCCACCACGGAGCTCCGTCCTGAGACCCGCTGCCGGCTGACATGCAGCCCGACGCCGAGCGACGCCATCCCCGGCTCCGGCCCGGGTCCGTGGCTCCGTGGCTGCGGCCGGAGGAGGAGGAGGAGGAGGAGGAGGAGGAGGCGGTGCGTCGTCGCCGCTCGCTCTGCAGCAGGGTGAGGTAGAGAAGGAGCAGCAGCAGGCTCCGTCAGCCCGGAGGAACACTCGCTGCTGGGCTGGAGGAGGGGCTCAACACACACACACACACACACACACCTGCAACGTTATCAGACCTCCGGTGGGAACTTTCAACATAAAAGTTCATAATATAATATAATATAATATAATATAATATAATATAATATACTATAACATAATATAATATAATATAATATAATATAATATGATATAATATACTATGATATAATATACTATACTATACTATAATATAATATACTATAATATAATATAATATAATATAATATAATATAATATACTATAATATACTATACTATAATATAATATACTATAATATAATATAATATAATATACTATAATATACTATAATATAATATAATATAATATAATATGATATAATATACTATAATATAATATAATATAATATAATACAATACAATACAATACAATATAATATAAGTAAGAATGCATGCAACTTAAAGACGTTAACTGAAATCAGATTAAAATTGATTAAGTTGTTAAATTTTTTGACAAATACTCTTTCTTAAAATGTTTACAGTTCTATTATCTAATTATTGTATTTATTTTTAAATTATTATTATAATCATAATTAAAAAATATATAGGTTTTTGATTTAACATAGCCTATAATTTAGAGTTTTAGGGACCTGGGATTTATTTTTTTATCTATAGATGTATTATTGTTATTATTATTATTATTATTATTATTATTATTATTATTATTATTATTATTATTATGGTGTTTTTTATTTTAAAAATATTATTATCATCTTAATTAAAAAATATATATGTTTTTTATCTAACATAGCCTATCACACTTTTTTACAGGTTGTACCATGCACATTTACCTCCAATATAATATAATATTATATAATATTATATAATATGATATAAGTAAGAATGCAGACATCTGAATTTTTTTAAGGCTGTTTGCTATAAAAACTAATTTGTGTCAAAACACACTGTTCAAAGACTAGTAGATATAATTAATATCCTGATATGGTGTTATATAAACAGGGCTAATAGTTACTATATTAAAAACAATGAGGTCATGTCTTCTGTATTTTTTAATTTAGAGTTTTAGGGACCAGAGGCCTGTACTACGAAGCGAGTTCAACATACCCAGGGTATCTTCTCGTTATCTGGCTTAACTAACCCTAACAAACGAGATCTCGCTAAACTGTACAACGAAGCTGGTTATCAACTCGGTAAATCAACCCAGGGTTTTCCAATCTCGTTATGAGCGCGTTCACATGAACGAGGAGGTGTTTGCAGCATCTGACCAATCACAGACATGAACAAGTCTACTGACAGACAGAGAGACACATTTAACAAAGAGTAAACTATATAAGACAAATACGAAGAAGTTAAACACTTAGTCCAGGCTAAAAGTAACACAGTTGAAGCTGCCAAATGCAGGAAGGACAGCTGGTAAAAGAAAAAACTCCGGATATGTGAATGCGTTAATTAACAGATTTATTAATTTAACGGAATACTCAGAAGTAAAGTGTACTTGTTTAAATATAAATAGCGTCAACGAGAACAATACATGAATGCAATACACTTTTTTGCACACTATGGATATATAATGGCGTCTATGAGTATTTAAACATCCTTTCACCTGCTTTCCCCCTTTGTGGCGGTGTGAAACGGACTCAAGAGGAAGTAAAAATAAATAAATATAAAAATATAATTCAAAGGTAAACACCCACAACATAAATCCAACTGTCCTTCTTGCATTTGTCAGTTTAAACTGTGTTGTTTTTAGCCTGGATTATGACTTAAACTTCTTCATATGTGTGTGATATTATCATATAATCACCACACCGAGCTCTGATTGGTCAGTAGGAGGTGCTTTCATAGGAGTTGATCTCTGATCTGGAACATAACCTGCTCCGGAGCAGGTTAGCCGTTCAGCATCAGTTACCATGGAGATCTACCCCGGTAAGAAGTGATCCAGCTTCGTAGTACCGAAAACCCAGAGTTAACCCTGAAGTTACCTCGATAACCGCAAATCCTGCTTCTTAGTACAGGCCTCTGAATTTTTTTAAGGCTGTTTGCTATAAAAACTAATTTGTATCAAAACACACTGTTCAAAGACTAGTAGATGTAATTAATATCCTGATGTGGTGTTATATAAACAGGGCTAATAGTTAATATATTAAAAACAATGAGGTCATGTCTTCTGTATTTTTTAATTTAGAGTTTTAGGGACCTGGGATTTATTTATTTATCTCTAGATGTATTATTGTTATTGTTGTTATTATTGTTATCATTATTATGGTTTTTATTTTTTAATTATTATCATTACAATAACAAAATATATGTTTTTTATTTAACATTGCCTATCACAGTTTTTACAGGTTGTACCATGCACAACATTTACCTCCATATTTCATGATGTTATTCAACTAAATACTGATATTGATTTAAATCAAAATGCACCAATTTGGCCTACTTTTATTGTGAAGGTAAATATCTTCAACCGGTAGTATGAGTCTGTAAGCAAAGGGAAATATTGACAGTAGATTGTCCTGAATCAAAAGCCAGATCATTTTTAGTCATTCATGTGAGGATTTAAATAAAAGGTGTAAATGGCTGCTTATCATCCACACACAGACTATTATCATCTCATGTGTGAATGGCATGTCTGTTTTAATTTATAAGAGTTAAAAAGCTGATTCATCCAACAAATGAATGAAAAGATTCTGAATCTTATATTTTGCTCTTTGAACTTCACATTCAAGAGTTTCTCAGTTCATCATTCTTTAAATATAACTGTTTTACTCCTGTGTTAACAAACATTAGGCTGCAGATGTAAACAACCCTTTCACAGCACTATAAAACATTATGACTCACATTTTGTTGTTCTGTAGTGTTCATGTCAGTGAATATGAGCGTTACCATGTTCCAGTCCTGTGTTTTGATTTTAAACATGTGCTTTTGTTCACTTTTAGATCACTGATTGTGTCTTTTAACTGCCTTTAAAGTCACCTTTAAGGAGAAGAGCACCATCCTGTGGCTCCAAAGCAAACAGCACATTCTGTCAGGGTTTGGCATCACAGTGTCATTGGGGGACCAACAGCAATTGTTTTTTGCCCTGGGGCAGGGGTCAGCAACCTTCACTATCTAAAGAGCCATTTTCGGCAAAAAAAAAGAGAAAAATCTGTATGGAGCCGCAAAACATTTGATCATTGTGATGAAGGTAACACAGTTTATAATCTAAGTATATAGTATATAAGTCTAATGCAGTGAGGGCCAAAGAGACAATGTACTACGGAGTATTAGGGCCACATTGAGGGAAAAATCAAAAGTAAAGTCATAACTTTACGAGAAAAAAAGAAAATAACACGTAAAATTACTACTTTATTATATTATGACTTTATTCTCATAATATTATGACTTTATTCCTGAAATCTGCGATTTATTTATTTTTCCTCAATGTGGCCCTAATACTCCGTTGTACCGTCGTACCATAGACCTACAACAATGATAAATGAAAATGTAAATTAAAAACAGTTATTAATTTCCAATTTTAAAAAATCCACAGGGAACGACTGGAGAGGAGTTAAAGAGCCGCATGTGGCTCCGGAGCCGCAGGTTGCTGACCCCTGACCTGGGGGGTAAAGTAGCATGGAATGGATATAGTCTACTCAAGTAAAGTACAAGTACCTCAAAACTGTACTTGAGTACATGTATTTAGTTACTTTCCACCACTGATAATATCATAATAATATGTTGGATAAAATATCATGTATGGTAGTACCGTATTTTTTGCAGTGCTGTTATATTGCATTGCATTACATCATGAAGGGTTTTTTTCCCCCCTTTTTTGGTAATTTGTTATTTAAGTTACATGTGCATGAGGTGATCTTTTGTCTGTGAACCAAACAAAACCAAACCAGAACAGCAGCGCTTGTATTCATGTGATCAAGCTGCTGTAGCTTTATGTGGCTTTAGTTTCCGACCTTTTTAACCTCTGTGCAGCCGGTGCACTTTCAGACACATGAATCAACCAAATCACAAGAGTGTCACAGTGACAGCCTTAAAGAAAAAAAAAACTCTTGACGGAAACACGTGACACAGCTGTAAATATGGTGACCTTAACTGAGTTACTTATGACTTATTGTTGAAGATAAGAAATGTGATTCTGCTCTTCTTTGATTTAACTTGGTATAAGAACGAATGTGACAAACCGGATTTAAACATCGTAGGCTACTATAGGAGCCCTTCATTTACAATGTACTGTAGTGTATGTCTATATTTTGTACTTCTCATAATACTCTTAGATATTACTCTCAAAGTAAAGTCAAACAAAGGTATGAGAGAAGGAGAAGGACATGACAGGAGATGATAACATAGGGTAAAGTCTGTCTTTATGGTACTTTATCAACACAATGTCAGAGTTCATCAACACTTCAAACCATGGATACTGTTAAACTGAGGATTTTAATAACTCATTCAGTGACGTCTATGTCTCCTGTGTGGTTGTAGTTGTGCTGTCGTTTCGTGACTGCACATGACTCGTCTTACTCTACCTTTGACCCACACTGAGACAACATTATGGCTTATGTAATGCAGTAATTTGACAATTCGACCACCACATCACCTGTCAAACAACACATACTCTTCTATTTACCTATTTTCACTCTCTCCAGGCAGAATAAGTGAAGATTTCTTACCATTTTAACTTCTGCAGTTTATTAAAATAGAGATCTCTTATAATATTTCCGTGTTCTGCCTGCAGAAAAAACAACAACATTACAAGTGAATGTGAACAAAACAAGCAACTGACCTCTAATAACAAGAGAAAATGGCATATAATAAAAAAACATGTGTTTTACCGCTGCCCTTACTGCGACTACCGCTACAAACAATTACTGTAAACTGCTCAAACTAAGACAGACATTTAATTTATTCTACTTTATTGTCATACCGACATTATCAACTTAAAGTAAATGGATTGTATTTAGGATCAAATACCCGTGTCTAGTCTAGAAAACGGTAGACATGTTCATTTGTGTTGTGTATATATAAATATTAAATATATATAATGTAATAATAATGTAATATTTTTTACCCCTATCTACAGCTATAACCCCATAATTTATTATATCTTCAACTGCACAATACTGACTTAAACCTGCAGTAGGCAGAATAGTTTTGGCATCATTGGGCAAAAAATCCATAATAACCTTTCAGCATATTGTAAATCAAGTGCACTGAGAGAAAACTAGACTGGCTCTGTTTTCAGGCTTTAAAACATCTAGCCCATCACAGGAGACTTTGAACACACACACAAGGTTTATTCCCACCCTGAGGCTGCAGTGATTGCTTATAAGAAATCTTATAAGCCATTGTTTTACTGCTTAGTTTTTCGTTTTACATAAGAAAGTAGAGATAAGTAACCTAGGCAACTAGTGTAGAAATAATAATAATAATAATAATAATAATTTATATAACACTTGTCAAACTTAAGCACAAAGTTCTTTCCAGATTAAAAGATATACAGAATAAAAATAAAAAAATAAAAAGACTACAGATGACAGGAGGGAAACAGCCTCATGCACCTCTCTGTTGTTGACATAAGCTAATCTATTTTAAGCAATTATTTACAAATAAGCTCAGTTCAGAGAACAGGATGTAACTCTCCAAACTGACAACTCAGGACGGAGGAAAAGCCTCAAGTGAGACAAGAAAAGCTTCACTTTAAAGCTTTCGTTTCCCCTCTATGGCAGCAATAAAGACACGTGAGGAAGGGAGAGAGGAGGAGGAAGAGGAGGAGGAAGCAGAGGACGAGGAGGAGGAGCAGCAGCCAAGAAGGACTGGCTGACCGGTGTGAGTGAGATCACCACCTCTGTCCAAAGAGATCAGAGCTCTGAGAGGGCTGGATAGAGAAACGGTGGGTGAGCTCCTGTTTTAGTCTATTTCTATTTTATTCTATCTTTATATGACACCTCTGCAGTTTATTGATACCGTCTACAATGAGCTTTGAATCCTGAGGCTGCTCTTTGGTGATTTGATGGGATTTTTATCTCCGAGAGGATCATATAAATTGTTTTAAATTGAGACCTAATATCTTCTGACAGGACCCAGCCATGGATATGAAGGACAAAAAGGAAACGCTGGCTGCAGCCAAACAAGAACAAAATGGATATTTATGGTAAACACACTTTAAATTATCTCTTTATTTATTCATCTATATTATTATTATTATAAATAACAACAGGTGTCTCAGTTATTCTGTAGAAAAAACAATTATGCAATTAGACTTTATATTCATGCATCATGCTTTTTATATCCTCCAGTGAGAGCAAGGAGGATGGAAAGAAGAAAGAAAAAGAGTCAAAGTTGCCTATGGTTGGCCCCATTGAAGTGGTAAGCTCAGACGTCACACTTTCTGTCAGAACCGGATGTTTATGCAGTGTTGTTATTCTTTTGAAGCAGTGTGGCTTTATTTTTCACTTTCTACAGTCTAATTATTTAAAATGCTTCCCCCCTCCTTTATTTAACCAGAAAGGTCCCATTGAGATAGGCTACATAAGGGTCCTGGTCAAGATGGGCAGCAAAATAAAAAGTTTCATATACAAGTACAAACAGGGACAGATAACATTAAAACATAACCTACCAAAGCAACACACAACAACAGTCGCAAAACATACAGGAATCAGAGGCTAAAAGAATAGTTAATAGAAAAGCAAAAACATTGTTGTAAAAATGATTTTAAAGTCAACATAAATGCCTTGCAGCTTTTGGGGCATGAAAGGAAAAGGCAGATTTACCCAGCTCTGTTCTGGTGATTGGGACCATGAGTATGATTTTCTCTGATCTACTGTTATAGCAACTGGAGTAATATGTCAGTCAACTGGATATGTACCGCAGTATTTTACCCAGTAGAGCTACTGTTTTATATTGCTATAAAGTGTGTGTGTGTGTGTGTGTGTGTGTGTGTGTGTGTGTGTGTGTGTGTGTGTGTGTGTGTGTGTGTGTGAGCTGTATTGATTTCTTAAAAATGTTTTTGGGATTAGCCTGAGGTTAGCGGTTAAAGACTGATGATGAATAAGATGATGAATAATAGTTATGTTGTATGGCTGTTAGTGGTAACAGTAAGGTGTGTGTGTCAAGGTTTGTGTGAGTGTGTGAAGTACGAGGAGCAGGCGGGAGAGAGGATGGGAGTGTGACACATCCTCCTGTTGTTTGGGTTTGACGCCACCTGTCCCCCGCTGTGAGAATATAATAGCTGCTCAAACTTAAAAGTCTTTCTGTTTGCATAATTCAAAATTCCTACACCCAGCAAATAATCCCTTATGAAAAAGTAGTATACTTCAAGTTTATTTTATCAAGTAAACTGAGGTAAAGTTCAAGTATATTTCCCAAGTATACTTTATCTAGTAAGTACACTAATATCAATGTAGTAGTAGTATACTTGTAAGTGTACTACTTGAATACTTTTTGGGACTAAATTGGCCCACTTTTGAGTTTATAAAAGTATAGTAAGTGTACTTTACAGTAAGTGTAAGAATAGTAAACGTTGAGAACACAACTAGTTTACATCTAAGTTGTATTTTGTACTGCAACTATACTATGAAGTGAACTATACTACAAGTGAACTTATAGCTATACTGTTAGTTTACTAGTAGCCCACTTTTTAATTTATGAAAGTACACTTTAAAGTATATTCTCAGTAAACTACTAGTTTAATAGATTAATAAAATTTAAAAAACAAATAGTTTTTCTCGCTTGCCTTCAAGTCAAATTCAAAAATGTAGAAATTTTTTTTTTGTGATCAGTTCTTTTTTATTGAGAAGGTGTAGAAAAACATGTTACATATCATTCATTTTATCCCTTTTATATATCCCCCTCCCCCCATACACAGGTACATATACAAAACTATCATTCCAGGTGTGATGCAAACTCCCTTCCCAGAGCGACCCGTAGATACCCCCCACCCCTGATCTCTTTCCTCCAAAACAGTAAAAACAAAATTAATGTCGGTCACGCTATGTCTTATCTTTAACTAAATTGTAAGCCGCATCCCAGGCTCTGAGGGTCTTACAGCTGGCCCCGTGCATTCGTGCCACGAACGGATGATTTGTAATAACGAGTTAGCCCACTGTTGTCTAGTCAAGGAGTGTGGTGGTTGCCATCTTAAGGCCAACAATTTCTTGGCTGCAGTGAGACCAGCCCATAAAATACGTTTCTGTTGCAAAGACAAATTTAGAGAGGAGTCATCAATTAATTGAAGCAAAGTAGGTGAAAGTGGAATCCTAACTTCAAGAATGTCACTTAAGGTGAGAGATATTTGCTTCCAGAATTGAGACACATCATGGCATCTCCAGTACATATGCATGAATGAACCCAGAGCACCAGATGGACACAGATCACAATTGGGAGATGTAATGATCTTCATAGAGTGATGCTTTCTAGGGTGAGGTACATCCTGTGGGCAAATTTATAGTGTATTAATTGATGATCTGGATTTTTAGATTTACCACACAAATTTTTCCACACCGTGTCCCAGGAAATCTCTTCATCATTTACATCGATTAAGTCCCTACGCCATGCAGCTTCTACTGATAAAGGTTTACAAGGTACAGAAATAAATATGTAAAGTTTAGAAACCATCCCTCGTGTTAATCCCACTGAAACCAATATTTTATGAAGAGGGTGTGTAGGGAGTGTTAATCCCCATGGTACACCATATGCCCGCATGGCTGACCTCAGCTGCAGATAGAAAAAAAACGGTGAACCCGGGAGATTATATTCAGCGCGTAAATCATTAAAGGCTCGTAAGCCAATGTCACCATACAGGTCCTTTAATATATTAACTCCCATGTTCTTCCATTGTGGGAATGAGAAAGGTATGTTGCCAGCAAGAAGTGAGAAATTATTGAAAATTGGCCAGTGATTGTGCCATTTAAGATCTGCATGCGTCTGTTTCATTACAGTACGGTAAGTTAAAATTCTTGATGAATTGAAGTAAATTCATATCAAAATATACGTTTAAGAAACTATAACACCCTCAAATTGGCTACTCTATCAAAAATTAAGCATAAGCCAAGTATACTTAGACTTTCCTGTATACTTGTCAGTATAAGCCAAGTATACTTAAGTATAATTTTGTTAAGTATATCTTGGATAAGTACATAAAAAGCAAAGTAAAGTTATTTTAAGTTTAAAAGAAGTATACTAAGAGCACACTTGAATAAACTTCTTTTTGGTAAGGGATATTAGGAGCAACATACAGATACTGATTTCTGCTGTTCTGTTTTTGGTCTTTCTACACTCTCTCCTTTATGTGAGTGTAGTTTAGGTTTGCAAACGGCTTGGATATCGTGATGATCCTGGTTGGGACAGTCTGTGCCATAATCAACGGTGTAGTGCTTCCTCTCATGTGTGTTGTGTTTGGGGAAATGACAGACAGCTTTGTAGACAACGCCATGATTACACAAATCAACAACAGCTACCCCAGTAAGTTTTACAGACATGGGCACAGATGATGATAAGATGCAATGTATGCAACACCCTTTAACAATGTTGTTTATAACCTTGTTTCTTCAGATATCACCATCACCCCAAAAAACAGCACCTTAGAGGAAGACATGACGCGGTAAGACTTCATATGATCAGCATAAACAGAGCAAGCTGTTGTGGTCAGGTGAAAATATCTCCAAAATGTTGAATTTAATGTTGAAGGTTCTGTTTTTGTAGGGCTGTCAATCGATTAAAAAATGAATCGCATGATTGTCTATATGCACATTTTTTATCTGTTCAAAATGTGACTTAAAGGGAGATTTGTCAAGTATTTAATACTTTTATCAACATGGGAGTGGGCAAATATGCTTGCTTTATGCAAATGTATGTATATATTTATTATTGGAAAACAATTAACAACACAAAACAATGACAAATATTGTCCAGAAACCCTCACAGATACTGTATTTAGCATAAAAAAATATGTTCAAATCATAACATGGCAAACTCAAGCCCAACAGGCAACAACAGCTGTCCATGTATCAGTGTGCTGACTTTAACTTGCTCCAAACGGCATGTGGTTATCATAAAGTGGGCATGTCTGTAAAGGGGAGACTCGTGGGTACCCATAGAACCCATTTTCATTCACATATCTTGAGATCAGAGGTCAAGGGACCCCTTTGAAAATGACCATGATGGCCATTTTTCTCGACAAAATTTAGCGCAAGATTGGAGCGTTATTTATCCTCCTTCGCAACAAGCTAGTAGGACATGTTTGGTACCTGGGGTTCCTTAGGTTTTCTAGTTTCATATGATGCCACTATCTAGCTTTAAAATTGAGTCTATTACAACCTAAAAATCACAAGTTGCATTTGTGCGTTAAAGAAATTAGTGGAATTAAAATGAATTTGTGTTAACGCGTTATTATCGCATTAACTTTTACAGCCCTAGTTTTTTTTATTTGTAAAGAGTTCCATAAGTGCAGGAAGGTCAGGAAACTTGCAAGGATTTCTCTAGGCATAAAATTGCATCAATAATAAATTCTTGTCACTTGAATCATCTTTTGCCAACTTCAACTTTATTAGACAAATTAAAGAATATACATTTTTCAAGTATATGCATATACATTCAAGTCAAAGCTTTAAAGTCATGTGTGTTACAATACTTCCTCTTCTTCCAGCTTTGCCATCTACTACTCCATCATGGGTTTTGTCGTGCTGGTGTTTGCCTACGGGCAGGTGGCCCTCTGGAGCTTGTCAGCCGGGCGGCAGGGCACACGCATCCGCAAGTTGTTTTTCCACCGCATCATGCAGCAGGACATCGGCTGGTTCGATGTCAATGAAACAGGAGAGCTCAACACACGTCTCACAGAGTGGGTAACAGACAAGTCACACTCTATTTCATACGCAGACGTATTATTGTAACGCAGGGCTTCAACTAAAAATGTTTTCAAAATTTGCCTATCATTTTTTCTTCATCAACTAATTTATTCATCATTTGGTCTATGTAAGTGAAAAATGCCCATCACAATTTCCCAGAGCCCAAATTGACATATATAACTTGTTTTGTTCAACCAACAGTTGAACCGAAAGATATTTTAATATTTCGGGGGATCTATTTGGAGAAGAATATAATGTTCATGACCATGTTTTCATAACTGTATAATAACCTGAAACTAAGAATTGTTGTGTTATTGTTAGTTTAGAATGAACCCTCCAAACAATAGACTGTCTATAAAGATAGACACCATGACAGCTTCCCAAAAGTAAAGCCAAAATATCTTGATCGCTCCCTGGTGGCTGGCTCCAGTATAGGTCATAAATCCCACCCCCTCCATGTCACACGTCAAATACATTTTTCCCCAAAGATGGTTTCTGTCATTTTAAGTAGTTCTTATCGCGGATGTATGTTCAAATGTTCATTTTTCTGACAAGTTTGATTTTAATTAATTATCTAATGCTATAAAAAGGGGGTGAGGCGTCATCATTGGCATTGACAGCTGTGATTGACAGCTGCTCTGAGTGAAGTAGTCGCAGCTGGAGGCTCGGGAATTGTACGAGAGAGATGTAGCGTTAACTTTCCATAACCGTCACAAGTCTGGCCAAACAACTACTGTGGTACTAACATAGCAGCTAGGTGGCTCACGTTAGCAAGCTGCGGCCATGTTAGACTTATGATTGGCTCCGGCAGGTGTGTTTGATTGATACCGCAGCTCCGGGCCCCTGATCACTACTGCGCAGATTCAGGCTCCAAATGACGTCAAAATCTCAAGATGTCAGCTATATCTGTATCTTATTTTAGCTTCACTTTTGTACAATTGGAGGAAGTAAAGTAGCGTTGACCATGTGTATATATATATAAGGGTTAAAGGGTTAAAGTTCTACAATGAAAACATTGACAGCTCCTAGACCGGACAACGCGGTGGTAGCGACCGGTCAATCACAAGGTAGCCACGCCCTAAAGCATACCCTGCTTTATGGTCTATTTGACTCTAAATGGGACCGTAATTTACTAAATGAACATCATGCTGTATTGAAGAAGACTTGAAACTAAGGACTGAGACCATAAACTCATGTATACAATGTTTACTGAGGTAATAAATCAAGTGAGAAGTAGGGTCATTTTCTCATAGACTTCTATACAATCAGACTTCTTTTTGCAACCAGAGGAGTCGCCCCCTGCTGGCTATTAGAAAGAATGCAAGTTTAAGGCACTTCCACATTGGCTTCACTTCTCAGACCCGGAGGTTGCCCACTGATATCTGGGAGCATGTGCTCTTCATGGAGTCCGCCATGTTTCTACAGTAGCTTTACATTACCTGAATGCCACCGTAGCTGCCTGACACAATTGTGAAACTGTGGCCACAGAGTGCAAAACCGTGGTACCGCCAGCTGCCGTCTGCCCTAAAGTAGTGTTATTATGGTAAGGATGGCCTCTGAACGAGACAAACATCTTGGAAAGGGAGGAGTGAGTGGAGGGGCACTCTGTTGGTTTCAATCTGCAACCACACCACTAGGTGCCACAGAATCCTACACACTGTCCCTGTAAACAATTAAATGATTATCAAAATTTTGCAGAATAATTATCTGTTAATTGAAAAAAGTCAGGATTAATAAAGTTTCACAGTTTTCACATGACAACAGCAAAATGGTTTTCCTTTCATTCGTAATACATAAACATTGCAATATACAGTACTCTGAAGATCATTGGTGGACATGTTGTTTCTATTTGCATGTGTAGTGATATCTATAAAATCCAAGACGGTATTGGCGACAAGGCCGGGAAGCTTATCCAGGCCCTCAGCTCCTTCGTCACAGCCTTCACCATCGGCTTCGTCAAAGGCTGGAAACTCACTCTCGTCATCCTGGCTGTAAGCCCTGCGCTGGCCCTTTCATCCGGAATTTTCTCTAAGGTAAACATCTCTCCGTCGTCTTTGGTTTGCTCACCCTGTCTTTGTCCATCTTTCCGCCTTTCTCTTGCTATCCTCCATATGTTGATCGTAAGGACACAGTCCCCTGCAGGTATTCATAATAACATGATGTCTTTCTTCTTATCTGAATAGGTGATGGCGACTTTCACTTCTAAAGAGCAGAGTGCATATGCCAAAGCTGGAGCTGTGGCAGAAGAGGTGCTCTCTGCTATTAGGACAGTGTTTGCCTTCAGTGGTCAGGACAGAGAAATCAAGAGGTATGTACTGTATATATGTGTAGGTGTAGGTAGTTCTTGTCATAACACAGATCCAAAGACACCAAATATGATTGATAGTAAATAATAAGCAATGAATGCTGTGGGTGGGGTATAATATAGTAACAATATGAATATCAGTGCTGGAATATCCAAATACAAAGTGTTGCCCAAATTACAAGATTTTGACCATGTACTAATATGATGGAAAGTTATGAGACCAAATTTATTATTATTTAACAAAGCAAAACATCTGTGCAGGGCACATAAATCTTCATTTATAAAGCGATCAAAGTCCAAGAAATAGCCCCTGCACAGCCTGTAACTGGATAAAACACATTCAAAATCTATCCATTAGATCAGTGTTTTCTACTAAGTGCATTGCAATCTAATTTGCTTACTCAAGCTTGTGTCTGTGTGTCTGTTACACCACAGATATAATAAGAACTTGGAGGACGCAAAAAACATGGGCATAAAGAAGGCGTTATCTGCTAACCTTGCCATGGGCTTCACCTTTTTGTTGATCTTCCTGTCCTACGCTCTGGCCTTCTGGTACGGAAGTACACTCATCGTGGCTAAGGAGTACACCATTGGAACTTTACTCATTGTGAGTAGCAACATTATGACAGACTTTCTAATAATCTTTTGAGACTCTGAAAAAGACGGTTGCTGTAGCTAACACTGATGTGTGGTGTGTGTGTGTGTGTGTGTTTGTGTCTCTTAAGGTGTTCTTCGCTGTGATTATTGGAGCGTTCACTATGGGACAGGCCGCTCCTAACGTCGAGACCTTTGCCAGCGCCCGTGGAGGTGCACATAAAGTATACAGCATTATTGATCATGTAAGGAATGCAACTTTTTTCCCTAGAGCACACAATGTTAAAAAATGGTTTTACGCCTCTGCGCCGGCGATAGTCGTGGTCGGAGGCATTGTGTTTTCAGGTTGTCCATCCATACGTTCAATAGTCCGTACCATTCTCATAAACGGGACATCTCAAGCTTTGAGGAAATTTCTTCAAATTTGAGACAGACATCCACCTGGACTCAAGGATGAACTGATTAGAATTAGGTGGTCAAAGGTAAAGGTCACTGTGGCCCATAACTCAAGAATTCATACGCTAATTACGACAATTTCATTTGCCTAACAAGATGAAGTGATGTAGTGATGACATTTTGGACAGACACGGATGTAAACTGCAACTTGACTGGTTGGCGGAGGCATACAACCGTAAGGCGGTAATTCTAGTTTTAGATCTTTGGTTCTAGTTCTTTAGTTTTAGATCTTTAGTTTTTGCTGCTGGACAGTTGTCAGCTTGTATTACTGAACATGCACCCTGGCCCTCTGGGAAGCCGCTTTGATGCAGCCGACAACTTGGAGTCAGAGATGTTGGATTTTGCTCTAATTGGAGCACCTGCTGTCAGGTCATTTGGTTGATATTGCACAGCTGTGGCTCTCCCCTCTCCCAATCAAGTTCTTTATCCAACTGTGGCCAAACTGTAAACAAAACCAGAGCTGAGTTCTTAGAAGTAAAAAACTCTTGTCTCAACAGAAACCGGTCATTGACAGCTATTCAGAGGCCGGCTTCAAGCCTGATTCCATCACAGGAAACATGGAGTTCAAGAACATCCACTTCAGCTACCCCTCGAGACCGGACATCACAGTACGTTTCCCACAGACACTGTTTACTGAACTCTAAAACAGACATTATATTACTTCAGCCTGTATCTCATCACTGACATTGTTGTTATTTGTAGGTATTAAATAACTTCTCTCTGAATGTGAAGAGTGGACAGACCATTGCCTTGGTGGGTAGCAGCGGTTGTGGTAAAAGCACCACAATCCAGCTGTTGCAGAGGTTCTATGATCCTAAAGAAGGATCGGTAAGTGATATTTCTAAACCACTTAATTCAAAGGATTAATTCAGTATTTGTCATCGTATCCACTCTGCTATAGTTGAAGACTTAAAAGAGTACTCCACCAATTTAGCATTACACTCCTAGAACATTTTGTGATTTGATAAGAGCAGGTGTCACACAAAATAAAGGATCAGGGTAGTGTTTTATTTCAGCCCATTTCCTGCAAATCATGTATACGCTGTGTTATTGCAGGTTACACCATCATTTTTTCCTGCTTCCCAGACAGATATTGGTTTCCATTCATTTTACATTGATATGAAAATCTATTTTGTGAGTCTTGAAGCTTGCTTAAAATACAGTAAACCGTGAATATAATGTCTGCATTTGTAAATACTGTTTTTTGTCATGCTACACTGCAAATTAGGGTTTGTCATCACTGTGAGGTTGCCAGGCAACACGCAGAAACTCCAGGAAGTCACTGCGCTCGGCTTTATTTATTGCACAGACATGAGAGTGTATCATATCTTCTCATCTAACTCTCGGCAAGAAAGCAAATGAGGGTATTTCCCAAAATGTCAAACTATTTTTTAACAACAACAGAGGAGATCCTTTGTCAATTATGCATGGTGTTTAGATTAAGCGCTGTGTATGTTTGACTCCTGCCTTTTAGGTGAATATTGATGGTCACGACATTCGTTCTCTTAACGTCCGCTACCTGAGAGAGATGATCGGAGTGGTGAGTCAGGAGCCCATCCTCTTTGCCACCACCATCGCTGAGAACATCAGATATGGCCGACCAGACGTGACTGAGTATGAGATCGAACAAGCTGCCAAGGAGGCTAACGCTTATGACTTCATCATGAACTTTCCTGATGTATGACTGTATTTATGACTCCCTCTCCTCTGTGCTTATCAAGAACTCTGTCCACCACTTGCTAATATTGAGACTCTTATCGTTGAGCAGAAGTTTGAGACGATGGTTGGAGACCGAGGGACTCAAATGAGTGGAGGACAGAAGCAGAGGATTGCGATTGCTCGAGCTCTAGTCCGCAACCCCAAAATCCTTCTGTTGGACGAAGCCACATCCGCTCTTGATGCTGAGAGTGAGACCATTGTGCAAGCTGCACTCGACAAGGTACAAATACACACAGACACACATGCTCATTCAGAGCACAGCATGAGGGCTTACTTTGCACTTTAACAATGACACAGACCTTTTAAAGAAATGCAGTTAAAAAGTTGATATAAATTAGATTACTTTGGTTTATTACTTTCTTAAACACATGAACGGAGGAAGGGAAATAACTCTGGATTTGCATTTACACCTTTTAAGGCCTAATGATTTAAATAAGGGCTATTCAGGTGTTTGATCTGGGAAGTTGATTTACCTGAAAAAAGAATGATACGCTGATTTACAGATGTCAAGTCTATGGGAAAAAGTCTTTTTGGGCCCAATGTCATCACATGACGGACCCGGAAGTTGTAATTCTTTGGCGACTATGTAAAATTTGCTTCAAAGCCCAGCGCTCTTCCTGGGGGCTTGGCTTCCTCACACTGTCACACTGTTAAATTTTTTGGCCCCTAAAGATAATTATTAATATCAATAAAATTTGGATTATTGGCTCTATCTCAGCCTCTACCTAAAACTCACTCAGGCTGGAATGCAAGGCAGTAACAGTACAAGCTCTCTATGTTGCACAGGGCCGGTGGCACGCTGTTTCTTAATTAAAGGAACACTTGGATTAAATCAAGTTTTGACAGCTTTACTAGATTGCATTGAATACATGGTATTTCGAATGCTGAACCAAAATTCTTTCAAGTTGGTAGTTTAACTTGAATTAGCAGCAATAGCAAGTACTTAAAATAACACTATGAGGGTTTAAAGTGTTAATAATGATCCAAAATCTCTCAAATTAGAATTCTCACCACAATGCACTTGTTTATAAGTATCGCTGGATGTCTACTACTGTGGAAGACTAGTGGTGTAGAATGTAAACACTTCTAGTTTGTTTAGAAGGGGAATTAAAATTGTTGGATTTAACCAAAAAATATGATGAAATTAATATTGCACAATTATTAACAGTTGCCAACAATACTATGCCTCACACGGGGCACCATTAATGTTGGGGACGCAGATAGGAACTAGTCTAGTCATTCGAAAATACTAAAGATCATTATTAATATGAATAAAATTAATATGAATAAATTATCAATATATAGGAATAATAACGGGACACCAAATTATGTTAGTACATAAGCTCAAAAGACATTAAAATGTCTATCAAAAGTAATTAATAATTATCAAAATAATTATTAATTATTGGCTCTATCTCAGCCTATACCTAAAACTCACTCAGGCTGGAATGCAAGGCAGTAACAGTACAAGCTCTCTATGTTGCACAGGGCCGGTGGCACGCTGTGTCTTAATTAAAGGAACACTTGGATTAAATCAAGTTTTGACAGTTTTACTAGATTGCATTGAATGCATGGTATTTCGAATGCTGAACCAAAATTCTTTCAAGTTGGTAGTTTAACTTGAATTAGCGGTAATAGTAAGTAGTTAAAATAACACTATGAGGGTTTAAAGTGTTAATAATGATCCAAAATCTCTCAAATTACAATTCTCACCACAATGCAATTGTTTATAAGTATCGCTGGATGTCTACTACTGTGGAAGACTACTGGTGTAGAATGTAAACACTTTTGGTTTGTTTAGAAGGGGTATTAAAATTGTTGGATTTAACTAAAAAATATGATGAAATTAATATTGCACAATTATTAACAGTTGCCAACAATACTATGCCTCACACGGGGCACCATTAATGTTGGGGATGCAGATAGGAACTAGTCTAGTTATTCGAAAATATTAAAGATCATTATTAATATGAATAAAATTAATATGAATAAATTATCAATATATAGGAATAATAACGGGACACCAAATTATGTTAGTACATAAGCACAAAAAACATTCAAATGTCTATCAAAAGTAATTAATAATTATCAAAATAATTATTAATTATATTGAATAATATGATTTAATGTATATTAAATCATCCTTTATCATCATCAATCATCATTTACAAAACTAATGGCATTCCAATCAGCCTTAGCTGTACTGTGTGCTTAGTGCTATTTAGCAAATGTTATCATGCATGCAAATAAGATAAACATTGCAAACATCAGCAAGTTAGCTTGGTCATTGTGAGCATGTTAGAATGCCGATGTTAGCATTAAACTCAAAGCACCGCTGTGCAACCTCGTAGAGCCACAGGCCATAGACTCTTATTACTAATATTAAAATGTGTCAACTGCAAACATGTATGTTCATAAACTGTATGTACAATTCGTGTAAATGTAAGCATAGACACAAAAATCAGGACACATATCTTTGTGTGCAGGTCCGACAGGGTCGTACCACCATAATTGTTGCCCACCGCCTCTCAACCATCAGAAACGCTGACGTCATCGCTGGCTTCCAGAACGGTGAAGTTGTAGAGCTGGGGACTCACAGCCAACTGATGGAAAAACAGGGAGTCTACCATACACTGGTTACCATGCAGGTAACATAGACACTCATAAACACTTTGACACACCATTTGGTTGGGCTTTAACTCAAGGAGAACTTTGTAATGGTCAGTCTTTGATATTGTTTGTATCTGGTTCCCTACCGTCTCTCTGCCGCAGACCTTTCAGAAAGCAGAGGAGACGGAGGAGGCAGAGCGTGAGCAGTCTGCGGATGAGAAGAGTCCGTTAGTCAAGTCCCTCTCTCGGTCCTCTCTGCGCAGGAGGAAGTCAACAAGAGGTTCCTCCTTCTCTGCCTCAGAGGGAGACAAAGAGGTGAAAGAAAAGTTCAAGGATGACGGGATAGAAGAGGTGAGCTGTGGTGCAACGTTTCTGTGGTTTGAGTGGCTGGGTCAACATTGTCAACATGGTCTTTGCAAGCTATACAATATGGTGTACTCTCATAGTCCAACCACACTATTACCTGATGCCCATATATCGTTGGATGCCAAAAAGGCTTTTGACGGGGTCGAGTTAGATTTTCTTTATTCAGGCCTTAAAGCTGAAGTAGGCGAGATTGGAGCGAATATGATTAAAAAAGTTATTTTTATAAAACGGTCACTATATCGTGACAGTAGTACATGAAACAGGTAACCTGAAAAAAATTATGCACCTCTGTGTCCTCCGGTGCTCCTAACGGCATCTGCAAGATTTCACAGACCGGAGAAAAACAAGCAGTAAGAGCTGATCTGAGGTCTGCTGTCTAGCTGCTGTCTATGAGAGCCGGCTGTCAATCACTCGCAAACTCCGACCAAACGGTCAAACTAGGCAACGCTGATCAAATATGAATCATTATTATGTTACGTTAATGCCTATTTCTCGCCTCAAATGTTTTCAGAATCATCTTGTAGTGTACTGTTTAGCTGTAAAATGAGAAAGTTTGTAAAATCTGTTGAAGGAACACCAAGTTCCGGTCACATGACCGGAGCACAGCCAATAGGAACGCTCTCTCAATGAAATGACCTGTGATTGGTCAAAGTCCCCCGTCACGGGCTAGATTTTTTAAAGCCTGATAACAGAGCCATGATGAGGTGCAGAAGTCTTGTTATCTCACAGAACACTTAAATTGCTGGATATGCTGAAAAGTTATTATGGAATTTTTGCCCAATGATGCCAAAAATATACTGCCTACTACCACTTTAACGGGTTTAGTTTTGGTGAAAAATGTATTGCATGGGTGAGGTAATTATACCTGTTTCTAACTCTTTTAGATCCAAATACTTTACGTCACGACAAGGGACAAATCAGGGCTTTCCCCTCTCCACTCTTTAATTTGTTCTTCCTATCAAATCCTTAGCTAGTGCTTTGCATGGTTTGATTGGTCATGATGGGATTTAAAGAGTGGGGAAGGGAGCTCAAGATCTTGTCATATGCTGACGATTTATTATTATATGTGTAAAATCCTGCCAACTCAATACCAAATATTATGTCTGTTCTGAGGGAGTATGGAAGGGTCTCTGGTTACAAACTGAACTTAACTAAAAGTGAACTTTTTCCACTAAACACTGTAGCCAAGGGTATCTCATAGTCACAGTTTCCATTCAGGGTTATACTGCTGTACTGGATAGGTGGTCCTATCTCCCCATTTCTCTGGTGGGTAAAATAAGAGCAGATCAAATTAATAATAGGGCTGTCAAAGTTAACGCGATAATGCGATTTTTAGGTTGTAGTAGGCTCAGTTTTAAAGCTAGAGTGAAGATACTGGCCTCATATGAAACTAGAAAAAACCTAATGTTATTTTTTTAATCAATTGACAGCCATAATTAACATACTTCCAAAATTTGGGTTTCTATTCAAACTATCCCTATCCTGATTAGGAAACTTTTTTTGTGACGGTTGATAAAATTCCATCCCGTTTCATCTGGAATAAGAAAAAACCCAAGAATTAGAAAAGATTATTAACAGTTGGCCAATCGAGGAAATGGGACTTACTAAATTCCAGGATTACTATTTGGCCTCTCCTACCTCAGTATCTGTTAACTCTGATAGTGATCCAGTTTGGGTACAGGTGGAACAGGCTTCGTGTTGTTCCATCTTTAGCAGATCTTATATTTTCTGCCCTACCCTGCCTCTGAACTATGTACACGATAACCCTACTGTAAAAATATTGTCCAAAACTAGAAAATATTTTTGATGGCTCTGTACTTGCTCCTGTTTCCTAACCGCTCTTTCCCCCCATCTTTCCCCACATTCCAGCAGTTACGTATACTAAATTCAGTTCATCAAAGTCTCACTTTCTGAAGCTCTTCCTGAAGAAAAACGTGAGGAAGGCCAAAAGAAAGAAATGAGATGTGACTCAGCTCTTTCTCTCTCTCTTTCTGCAGGATGAAAATGTTCCCCCTGTGTCGTTGCTTAACGTGATGCGTCTCAACCTTTCCGAGTGGCCATACATTTTGGTGGGGACCATCTGTGCCATCATCAACGGAGCAATGCAGCCACTGTTTGCGATCATCTTCTCCAAGATCATCAATGTATGTTACTCTTACTATGTGTACCACAAAACAAGTTATTTTAAAGGAACAGTGTGTAACATTGCGGGGGAGCAAAAATGGAATATATCATAACTATGTCTTCATTAGTGTATAATCACCTGAAACTAAGAATCGTGTTTTTGTTAGCTTAGAATGAGCCCTTCATATCTGAACTGAATTTGGAATTGTAAATTAGGTAGCTTATTAGACACAGATCCACAGGTGGAATATAGACAGACGTAATAATTACTACTGTCAGCTCTCTCGGCAGATAGAAGGGTCGACACATAACTGACAGAGCATCTAAATCAGGGGAACAGGGACTGCCAGTGTTTCGGCTGTTTGTACCATGGATGTATTAAAAGAACTGGATACAGCGTTGGAGGCGGGGCCCCGGTCATTCCTATGAGAGTTGCTCATTAGCGCATGAAGCCTAAATGGCTCGACTTCCGTCTGGAAAAGGATCTTGGCGGAGTAGCGTCCGCTCGGTTACATGACTCGATCACGGGGTCCCAACGTCACACCGTCGTCACGGCTTGTGCTTGCGCGCCTGGGTCTCTCTTTCCCAATGTAAGTCTATGGGGGGGAAAGAGACGTCTGTAACTCAGTGGATAATTTTTTTTGAGGTGAATCGACTTCTCAGTATGATCACTCTAATAGCCCTTATTTAAAAAATTAAGTTTTTAAAGTTGTAAAATGCACTAATAGCTGAATCCAGAGTTATTTCCCTTCCTCCGTTCATGTGAGTGAGACCCAGATCGAGGCTAGAGCGCCAAGCCGTGACGTTGGGACCCCGTGACCGAGTCATGTGACCGAGCGGTCACATGACCTTTGACAAAGCGAGCGCAGTCTAGGGCAACTGCGCATGTCCCAGTTGCCCAAGAGCCGCCAAGATACGGGTACTTTTCCAGACAAAAGTCGAGCAATTTGGGCTTTATGCGCCAATGAGCAACTCTCATAGGAATGACCGGGGCCCCGCCTCCAACGCTGTATCCAGTTCTTTTAATACATCCATGGTTTGGCCACTACGAAAGTCGGGATCAACGACTGGCGCACTTCCTGGTGGCTTGGTTTGTACACCAGCCATTATGCACATAAATACAGAGTCCGTCCCACGTTGCTCTTACTGCACCAGTCTTTGCTTCAGTCCAGGCGGTGGATGTGTGGCCTACTAGCTGCACAGCAGCGTCGAGTATCAGCGGGTGGAGCCAGAGGTGCATCTCAATTCTCTTATTTGTCGTTTCCTCGCTCCTCGCTTGAAGTTGTTCTGGTGCGCTATCTTGGAGACTGCTCCAAAGCTCTTATTTCTGCACAGAGGAGCGAGGATCGAGGATCGAGGAGGGATCGAGGAGGAGCGATGAGCGAGGATACCCAAGAGCAGCCTTCACGGAAATCTTTTAGCGACCGACACACCCCCTTATTGGATATCAGTTACTGATTGGACACTGCTGCCGATTGGACTGATCTGATAACTTTACCTCTCAACATCACTGAAGTTTCATACCGGAGTGAAGACAGATCCCAGATTAAAGGTTTTATATTTAGGTGTCTTCTGATTCACCATGTAGTTAAAATCTGTGTTAATTGTAGCTCTGAACAGCAGCAGAAAGACCTGCAGTAGCTCTCCTTCACACACCGCGAGTGAAGCAGCCTGTCACCGAAAGGGGTTTATAACACCTGACAAACGGGTCTAAAACATCTTTCTGCATTTATAGAAAGATTTTTCTTTTCATGATCTGTTATTTCCCCCGTTAACTTTTATTAAGGATACAATTAAAGTCAGAGAGAGAAGGAGAGTCTGTCTGTCAGCAACAAACACCTTTTACATCATTTATCCTCATTTCCATTCAGTCACATGTGAGGCTGATAATTCCTGAAAGTCGGGTTTGATATGAGTTATATCATTTACATTTTCCCTGAAACATTCAGCCTAATAAATAATGTCCAGTGTTCAAAAGACACCATAGTCATATTCTGGGTTATTAAATAATGACTTCACAATCAGAATATCAATAACTACAGACGCTTATAATGAATAAATAATATAAAGATATTGTGCCAGTATAAATGGTTCCTGAGCCTCTAAACAGGACTCAGGGTGCATCCCAAAGCTCTTAATTGCATCCACGTTTCTCTCACTTGCGTCTTTTCCTTGCGTCTTAGTCCCTCCCACCGGGGAAGCATGGGGCCTTTCCCATTTCCGATTTTATACGGCTCGATTCCTCTCCTCGACTCCTCTCCTCGCGTCTTAGTCCCGCCCACGGGAGATGCGAGCGGAGGAGGCGAGGAAAAGACACTAGGAGAGAGGAAGAGAGGAAATATGTTTTAAGAGACATGAGATGTCGTTTCCTCTGAAGCGTCACGTGAAGCGACATCCGTTTCTGATGACAGCAGCAGCTGATCACAGTTGATCACAGCTGGAGCAGCTGTCAGTCGGCTTTAACTGCTGTTTATGTCTGAACTGATCTAATACTAATAATGACACTCAGTTATTCTCAGTGGCAGAGCAGCAGTGTTTTCTCTCTGTAGCCTGTTACCTGTTTAACAAACACCTGCACATGAATAACAGCTGCAGTCTGTATTTCTACTGTGGACTGAGTCCTGCTTAGAGGACCAGGAACCATCTCTACTGGCACAATATCTTTATATTATTTATTCATTATTAGCGTCTGTATTTATTGATATTCTGACACTAGAAATTATGTATTAGGCTGAATGTTTCAGGGAAATGTAAATGATGTAACTCATATCAAACCCGACGCTCAGGAATTATCAGCCTCATGTGACTGAATGGAAATGAGGATAAATGATGTAAAAGGTGTAAAAGACAGACTCTCCCTCTCTCTCTGACTTTAACTGTATCCTTAATAAAAGTTAACGGGGGAAATAACAGATCATCAAAAGAAAACTCTTTCTAATAAATGAAGAAAGTTGTTTGAGGTCTGTTCGTTGTCAGCTCTTATAAAGCTCTTTCAGTGTCAGACTCCTTCAGCCGCGGTGTGTGAAGCAGAGGTACTGCGGGTCCTTCTGCTGCTGGAACACTTTACCATCAACATGGTCCGTCTGTTGTTCACACCTACAGTTAACATACTGATTATAACTAGATGGTGAATCAGAAGACAACTAAACTATAAAACTTTAATCTGTGATCTGTCTTCACTCTGGTATGAAACTCCAGTGATGTTGATGTATCAGATCAACGCGAAGCGTCCTATCAATAAATGATATCAAATAAGGGGTTGTGTCGGTCGGTAAAAAACTTCCGTGAAGGATACACTGGAGGATACACTGGTGTATCCTCACTCATGGCTCCTCCGGCAAGCCTCCTCGATCCTCGATCCTCGATCCTCGATCCTCGCTCCTCTAGATGCATTTTAGAAATTGGGATGTCCTTCAAGATGGAGCGCTGAGATCGATTTTTTCGGGTCACAGCCGGAGGAGCGAGGAGACGAGGAGGCAAAAAATCGTGAAATGAGATGCAGCTATGGAGAGACGCAAGGAAACCATGCGAGGAGAGAGGAAACGAGGAAATATGTTTTAAGAGAAATGAGACGTTGTTTCCTCTGAAGCGTCGCGTGAAGCGACGTTCATTTCTGATGACAGCAGCACCGGATCACAGCTGGATCAGCTGTCAGTCGACTTTAACAGCTGTAGAGACTTTTGACTCAGTCCACAGTAGAAATACAGACTGCAGCTGTTATTCATGTGCAGGTGTTTGTTAAACAGGTAACAGGCTACAGAGAGAAAACAATGCTGCTCTGCCACTGATAGTAACTGCCTGTCTTTATAAGTATTATTAGTACAGTTCAGGCATAAACTCCATCAAAAGTCTCTACAGCTGTTAAAGTCGACTGACAGCTGATCCAGCTGTGATCAGCTGCTGCTGTCATCAGAAACGGACGTTGCTTCACGTGACGCTTCAGAGGAAACGACGTCTCATTTCTATTAAAACATATTTCCTCGTTTCCTCTCTCCTCGCATGGTTTCCTTGCGTCTCTCCATGCTTCCCTGGTGGGAGGGACTAAGATGCAAGGAAAAAACACAAGTGAGGGAAACGTGGATGCATTTAAGAGCTTTGGGATGCACCCCAGGTCTCTGTTATTAACGTCACACAGCAGTCCCTGACGGACTTGTTAGTTGCCTTCTGTAGCTCCAATTTGTCCATCTTGTGAACGATGGATCTCGCGTTAGAGAGAAAGACGCTTGGTAGCGGTGGTTTGTGTGGATGCTTCTTTAGCTTAGCCAGCAGCCCCGCCCAGCATCCCCATTTCTGCTTCCTCTCTCTATGCCGCCTACGTCACTTCTCAGAGCTGATAACAATCCACGTAGACCCCGGTGATCCGGATATTTCTGCCGGTATGTTGCACGTCCTTTGAAAGTCGCTTGTAACGGCGGTACTGTGCTGTAATCCAACGTTGATTAAGTCTTGACGACTATACACATACTTTGCCTGACAGAACTCGACAAGCAAATCCAGCATTTAAGCACCAAACTAGGAAGCGAAGAGCCGCTGCACTGACGCGCGCCGCCATCTAGAAACTACCAGCAACGGCAACTGGTGGAATGTACACTGTAGCACGGTTCTACGATCTTGCTGTAAAGGCAGATCGTAGAGACATTTTAATCGTTCACAATCTAATACCGTCATATCGCACACCCCTACCTGAAGGCCACCGTAGTTCTCTACACGCTTGTGAAACTGTGGTAAGGTGAGCAGCAGAGTGCAAAACCGTGGTGCTGCCAGCCGCCGTCTGACTTCCGTTGCTCCTAAAATTGTGTTATTATGGTAAGGATGGTCTCTGTGCGAGGTGAATGGCATTACAATGGTTTTGCACTCAGCGGCTCACGTTACCGCAGTCTTGGAAAAAGAGGAGTGAGAGGAGAGGTACTCAGTTGGTTGCAATCTGCAACCACACCACTAGATGCCGCCATATCCAACACACTGTACCTTTAATGCTTCATGTTAATTGCAACATTTGTCTCCTCTCAGGTGTTTGCAAGTAAAGATCCAACGGTTGTCAGCCAGAGAGCCTCATTCTTTTCTCTGATGTTTGTTGTTATTGGAGCTGTAAGCTTTGTCGCCATGTTTCTACAGGTAACCGTGTACACGCAAAAACACATGCATGTTGACGTACATTAATTTCCTGGGTGTGTTCATTGCCCTCAAAGGAATAGTTTGACATTTTGGTAAATACACTTATTTGATTTCTTGCTGAGAGTTAGATGAAAGGATACCATTAGACCATACACCATAGACCATACACAATAGAGAAGATACCAATACATATTTCGGTACAATACATTTGAAGGTATACAACCAGCAGCTGGTTAGTGTAGCTTAGCATAAAGACTGAGAACATGACTGTCTTCTGGCTGTTGCTGTGTTTGTACTGGACAGACATGAGAGTGGTATCAGTCTTCTCATCTAACTCTTGGCAAGAAAGCAAATAGGCGAAATTCCCAAAATGTGGAACTGTTTCTTTAACCATATATGCCCAAACCCAAATTACTTTAATTTTACTTCTAACCTTTTTAACTAAAACCAAGAATGGTTAAAAATATGCAAACCTTGATACCGATCACACAAGCTTACAGTGTGATATTACGAGAGTGCCTCTACGAGTGTCACATGGACACACACACATGCTTTATCCAGATGATAGTATTGCAGTATAAACACATGTAGGTGCTGTGATAGTCACAGAAGTTCATGTCAATGTGCAGGTGTGTTCATGTCTTGTGTCTATAACATTTAACAGGGCTTCTGTTTTGGTAAATCTGGAGAGATTCTGACCCTTAAACTGAGACTCGGGGCCTTTAAGGCCATGCTGAGACAGGTGAGTGGCCTCTCTTTCTTTCTCCTCTCCTCTGCTATCTATCTGTCAGGGCTATTAAATTCAATTAATAAATAATAACTAACAATCATTTTCCAAACTTTCACTTTGTTAATTATTTAGTAATGTTTAATGTTACAAATGGTTTTAAATAGGGCTGTTAATCGATCCAAATATTTAATCACGATTAATCGCATGATTGTCCATGAATAATCACGATTAATCGCATATTTTTTATCTGTTCAAAATGAACCTTAAAAGGAGATTTGTCAAGTATTTAATACTCTTATCAACATGGGAGTGGGCAAATATGCTTGCTTTATGCAAATGTATGTATATATTTATTATTGGAAATCAATTAACAACACAAAACAGTCATAAATATTGTCCAGAAACCCTCACAGGTACTACATTTAGCATAAAAAAAATGCTCAAATCATAACATGGCAAACTCAAGCTCAACAGGCAACAACAACTGTCAGTGTTTCAGTGTGATGACTTGACTATGACTTGACCCAAACTGCATGTGATTATCATAAAGTGGGCATGTCTGTAAAGGGGAGACTCATAGGTACCCATAGGACCCATTTTCATTCACATATCTTGAGGTCAGAAGTTAAGGGACCCCTCTGAAAATGACCATAACAGTTTTTCCTTGCCAAAATTTAGCGCAAGTTTGGTGTGTTATTTAACCTCCTTCCCGACAAGCTAGTAGGACACTTGGTTGGTACCAATGGATTCCTTTCATATGGTACCAGTATCTTCACTCTAGCTAAAACTGAGCCCGGGACAATCTCCGAAAGATCGATTGCCTTAATGCATTAAAGAAATTAGTGGCATTAAAACAAATTTGCGTTAACGCGTTATTATTGCGTTAACTTTGACAGCCCTAATTTTAATACAACAGAAGTCAGAAGAATATGGCTCTCAAATTGCTGTTATATATTGAAATTCTTTTAATTCCAAGTGAGTGTATTCTATCTTTTTCCATGGCCAATGGAAAATGTTAATCCCTGTTTGCTTGTAGGACCTCGGCTGGTTTGACGACCCCAAAAACAGTGTTGGAGCGCTCACTACGAGACTGGCCGCAGACGCAGCCCAAGTACAAGGGGTTAGTCTCAACAGCGGTCTCTCACACTCACACTCACACACACACAACTAACAAAGCTATTTGCCAAAGACTCAACGAATCATCTCAGAAAATCAGTGATCTTGTAATCTGCTTTGTTCCCATCTTTCACATCTGCTCAGGCAACAGGAGTACGTTTGGCCATGCTGGCCCAGAACATAGCCAACATGGGCACCTCTGTGATCATCTCCTTTGTCTACGGCTGGGAGCTGACCCTGCTCATCCTGGCTGTGGTGCCAATCATGGCATTGGCTGGAACTGTGGAGATGAGGGCACTCACCGGACACGCTGCCGAAGACAAGAAGGAGCTGGAGAAGTCTGGAAAGGTATTCAGTGTGGGATGTGCCAGAGTACAAATTCCTTTTTTATGACTCTAATAATAACAATAATAGTAAATTGGACTGGTAATGAAGGCGTGGATGAGGGTCTCTGACACGGAGTCAGAGAGTGATGGCCGGAGTCTAGAAATGTTTTTGAGGTGGTAGAAGGTGGATTTTTGGAGGATGAGGATGGTGATGAGGAGGTCGTTGGTGATTTTGATGAGGGCAGTCTGTGTGCTGTGGTGAGGTCTGAATCCAGATTGTAGGGGTTCACAGAGCTCATGGTTGGACATATGCTGATGGAGTTGGGCAGCAACTGCTCTTTCCAGGATTTTACTGAAGACAGGAAGGTTGGAGATCGGCCGGTAATTGTTTGGGTCCTCCGAGTCGAAGCCTTGCTTCTTAAGGATGGGGCTGATGGAGGCCGTTGAGAAGCTGGAGGGGAACATGCCGGATTCCAAGGAGGAGTTGATGATGTCGATCATGGTAGGGCACAGGGCGGGTAGACATGCCTTAATCAGGGTTATGGGCATGGGGTTCAGGGAGCAGGTGGAGGCTTTAGCCTTAGTGACTAGCTTAGCCACTTGAGGAGCATCCACAGGGATGAAGGAGGATAGACAGTGCTGAGGCAGGCGTGTGGTGGAGGGAACAGTGACTTTTGGTGCATGTGGAGGGGTAGGGGGAGGCGCCAGAAGCTGAAGGTAGATGGAGTCAAGCACAATTTATGAAAACACTAACCTTGTGATATACAGTAGATATAATGTTTGTATGGTTTGTCTCTACAGATTGCTACAGAGGCCATCGAGAATATCCGTACTGTCGTCTCTCTTAACAGAGAACCCACGTTTGAGTTGTTGTATCAGGAAAACCTCAAAGTACCACTCAAGTATGAGAAATTAAACCACAGATCCATCATCTCCATGGGATATATGAACACAAATTATATATGTATTTTAATCAAATTTGATTAATTTGAGGAGTGATCTCTCCGCCACCTTTCTCTCACTCTCTGTACAGGAACTCCCAGAAAAACGCCCATGTGCATGGTATTACCTTCTCCTTCACCCAGGCCATGATCTACTTTGCTTATGCAGGCTGTTTCCGCTTTGGAGCTTGGCTCATTTTGCAAGGAAGGATGGATTCTGAGGGAGTATTCCTGTAAGTAAACAGACTATATGACTTTGTCTTGTCTCTTAATCTGGAGATCAAAATTAGTTTATGATAAACAAGATGAACAGTTTGCATGTACTCACAGGTTACAGCAGCATACAGTAACAGTAAGAATAACGCATTCCTGTTGGGATGAGAAGCTGTTTATATGGCCTATAATCATTAACCAGGCCTGAAAGTATGTGAGGGGTCACTGTGAATGGGTTGGCTCCAAACACAGAGGACATAGTCACATAAGACACTGTACCTTTGGTGATCTAACAGACACACACACATGTTTTAGGATGCTAGCGTAACTAAGCCACCGCCTTCATTTATATTCTACCTGTTACACAAAGAAGAAGTCCAAAGGTCATTGTACCTTGGGCTTATGAAGAAACATAAAACTATAAAACACAGACATATTAACTCCTCTCCCACATGGAGCATTTTATACAAACACATGCATTGTAAACTCTCAGGTTTGTATTTGAGATTCTTTCCAAGATCCCAAGGTTTCCAAAGACACCCAGTGTGTCAGGCTGAATTAAATGTATTTAAAGTGATACACAAGACATATATAATTGTCAATTTCGGTGTAATTGTGCAATCATAAACAATTTGGGATGTAAATATTTCACTCAATATCAGAATGATGTAGATTATAGAAATAGAGAAACAAGCAGATACAGAAAACATTATATTGTATGAAATGTTATCAGTGTGGAAACAACCTCTCTACTGATGTACCTAGGCACAGTGGTGCTTTGAGCTACTTGCTAACAGCAGCATGTTGTAGCAGGGATATCATGATCACCATTCTAGTTTAGTGTGTTAGTGTGATAATATTAACTTATTAGCACTAAACACAAAGTGTAGCTGAGGCTGATGGGAATGTCATGAGTTTTGCAGGTTTTTGGTCATAAACCAAAGTATTGGACAAAATGAAGGGGAACGTGAATCTTAACCAAATCTCACGGCAATTCATCCAATATTTGTTAAAGGTGCTAAATATGGGATTGGGAGCATTTCTGTTGCCTCTCAACGGCTCTCAACATGGTAACGGCGAGCCAGCGGCTCGCAGCTAACAGTGCTAACAGCGCTAACGGTGCAAACAATGGCGAAAGTGCTGACAGCGATAATAGTGTTTACCTGGAGGGACCGGAGGGTGAATGTTACGAATCCATGACGACTGACAGTGTTATCAGCTGTAGGCTAACCGCCTTATGAGAGCAGTGCAGAGTGGCGGCCGTGAGCTAGCCAGTGGGGTACGCTCACATGCACGAACATGCACTAAAAGCGTGTGTGTGCGGCCGGCCCAGCTATGTCAACAAAGCGAGGAGAAACTTGGATTACAACACACACAGAGGAAGAGAGACTTCATTTTCTGCTCAGGTAGACATTTCAATATTAACTTAGCAAATAGTTGTTTGCTGCTATGTTAATGCTTTGAATATTTAAATTCACCTGTAAGAATTTTCACTTAACACTACAAATGTCAACCTCACGATGGCGCTAGGAACAGTCAGGGGATCATCAACGTCAGTAAGATTTATCTTCTGGGCAACATGAAAATTTCTGAACCAAAGGGGTGGACAGACTAACTGACCATCACTGCCATCCCTAAAGCCATGTTGCTAAAAAAAATGCAAAATCTAAGTTGGAACCAATAGAGTGCTACAGGAATGGTCCTAAAATCCAGAAATGAGCACTTATGGCTCCCTCGTCTGGAAGTCAATGTGATTTTTGAATGGGTTTTTAGTTAGATGCCTGAAAAAAGGACACAAGTTTAAGAGATTTTAACATTTTGTTCTACGTTACAAAATACGTCAGTAAATATCCCACTCGTGAATTTTTAAGCTTTTACGTGTATTTAAAAAGGCGGTTGCTAACAAGTGGCTAAATGAGACTGCAAAACGTCATCACGTCAACTCGTGCATCTTTACAGCCTTGTTTATACTCGCGCTGATGTGACCTTGGTGTAGTTTGTTTATAACGTTAGCTTTTTACTTCTGGTGATTGCATTTACATTTGTTCATTTGTGGAGATTATCTTGTTGAACAAAAGGTGTAAGTGTCATGAACGTGTGTTTGCCACAGAGCTTATTTTCTGCAATAATCCAAAACCCAATGGAAAAATACCTTTGGCTTTTTGTCGAGGGAACCCCTGCGATTCTAACTTCCAGGTTGGCAAACAAAAATCCGTCATCCCTGGAGCACTCTATGAAGGGTAAATTAAACAGGGATATTAGAAACGTTAGGTGGCTAAAATGTAAAAGTAAATCGTCTTCTTCCATTCAACATTTGATAGAACTATATTCGCTATCTCATCTTTGCTTTGGTCAGTTGTCATTGGTCAATGTTAGCTTAGCTTTACGTAATCCCAGCTAAAACTAACATGCGTTTGACTTTCTCTCCCAGTGTGGTTTCGGCTCTTCTGTACGGTGCCATGGCTATCGGAGAGGCCAACGCCTTCGCTCCAAACTATGCTAAGGCCAAAATCTCAGCTTCCCACCTCCTGATGCTGCTGAACAAAGAGCCCGCCATTGACAATCTTTCACAGGAGGGAGAAACACCGGTACATAACACAAAGCCCCACACACCAACAACAACACTTATAATACAGCTCTGTACACATGATAACATGTCACTCTTATGTGTCTCCTTTAAAACCCCAGGACAAATTTGATGGTAACGTGCACTTTGACAATGTTAAGTTTAACTACCCATCACGCCCTGATGTGCCCATCCTCCAAGGGCTGAATCTGACGGTGAGAAAGGGAGAGACTCTGGCCTTGGTGGGGAGCAGCGGCTGTGGAAAGAGCACCACCATCCAGCTGCTGGAGAGGTTCTACGACCCCAGAGAGGGGAGAGTGGTGAGAAGACAAATACACACCCACTCTCTGTGTAACTGGCTGATAACACTTGTTATCAACACTTGCTAGGCTTATAGGCCTACTTGTACTTAATCTTTTGATCGAGATATACTTAAGAAAAGTATAATTAAGTATTTTTGCCTTGTAGGCCTACAGAAAGGTATACCTGGCTTGTAGTTGTGCTTACTTTTTGATAAAGTAGGCTATTAAAGTGTGTGGGGCAGCTATTTTCAGCTAAAAAGCTCTAAAAACCCACTGTATATACCTGCTCAGCACTAAACAGCACACAGACAAAGTTAGCAAGTAGCTGGTGAACATAGTGGAGTGTTTAGCAGCTAAAGAGTCAGATATTATACTCAGGAGTTGGTGGAGACCAAAAAAATTCAGTTATTGCATGTATTAGACATCAAGCCCCACCACTCCTTCTACAATAATTACTGCTAACATTTTCTCCTTCAGCTGCTGGACAATATGAATGCAAAAAAACTGAATATCCACTGGTTGAGATCTCAGATAGGCCTCGTATCACAAGAACCCGTGCTGTTCGACTGCACCTTGAGCGAAAACATCGCCTATGGAGACAACAGCCGCACTGCAACCCAGGCGGAGATAGAGGAAGCTGCTAAAGCGGCCAACATTCACAGCTTCATAGAAGGCCTGCCACAGGTAACTGCTGGGATGTTACAGTAATGATCTGTTCTCAGTCATGACATAGCTGGAAATAAAAGGGCAGTGTGATGTTTTTATATCAAGCCGTTCTTTACAACATCTCACAACAGCCCTCTACTGGCAAATTGGGATATGGTGTTAAAAATTCAATAGATCTCTCTTTTCAGAATAAGAGTCCCTGTTACTTTATTTTACGGGTCCATCATTTCTTAATAATTTCCTAGGAAGTTTCCATGGATGAAATATGCAATTTGGCACTAATTATAGGTAAAGTAATGTAGCCACAGTGTTCAAATTAGTACATTTCTAATCAATCAATTTCAATTAATTGCTTGATTGAGTATTGTAGTGAGTGCATAGCAGGTCAGCTGAACATGCAAAAATGTTAAATATGTGTAAACACATATGGAAAGTAAAGTTTCCAATAATTAATAAATAATGGATGAATATTTTAATTGAGATTTAATGTAGCAGTTCGTCCAAGAAAATTAATCTCAGTCAATAACTGCTTATGAACTCAACTAAATAAATCCTAACTAAAATAACAGTCTTAGACCTGTCTCTCTATTTTCATTATAAGTAGTACCAACATGGTTCTTTCTAGGAAACTACTGACCCGTCAAATAAAGTGCTTCCAGACCATTACTTAGTACAAAGTATTTACAATGAAAACTGTTAACAGTGAGGTGTGTGGATTACAGGATGTATCTGTCAATATTTTGGTAACATGTGCCTCCTCTCTTTCTGCTTGTATGAGCAGAAGTACGACACTCAGGCAGGTGATAAGGGAACGCAGCTGTCAGGTGGCCAGAAGCAGCGTGTAGCCATAGCCCGAGCCATGCTGCGCAACCCCAAAGTGTTGCTCCTGGACGAGGCCACCTCCGCACTCGACACTGAGAGTGAGAAGGTGAGTGTTGGGAGGGGGAATGAATCCTTCACGCTAATGATGCTGGTACCAGTAAGACCAATGAGCAGGAAAATGGGAATAAAAAAATTACCGAAATTAGTTATTTTGCTAAAATTTTACTTGATTAAAATCATGTGGGGAAATACCTATTAAAGCAGAAAATCTAAATCGGAAAATTAGTTACGCATCGCACAGAGGTGTTAAAAGACACCATTTAATTGTTAGTTACAGTGTTAAATTAGGTATTTTTATGTGACTACAAAAGAGGAAAAATATAGTAAAGCTTTGATATTTCCCAAATTTGGGATTAATAAAGTACATCTATCTATCTATCTATATAGTATATATATACTGTATATATATATTTATATCTATTTATATTTATGTTTCCACCATAAAATAATGGAAACTATAAAATGCATTTCCTGCTGACAGCTGAAATTAATTGCAAAGCATTGCTTAAAATACGGAACTGAATTGTAAAACTGGCAGAGTTGAAAGCTGAACTGCATGACCCCAAAAAATAGCTGAAATACATTGCTAGAAAAGGAAGAAGCTAAACTGAAATACTGTCAAAGGTGGAAGTTGAAATTAATTAACTTGTTAGACAGAAAGTAGTTTTGAGGTGGAATGCGCCTTTAAAACTGTAAGTCGTTAGACAGAAAGCAATATTTGGCTGGAATAAACTTTTAGAATTATAAGCGCTTGGACAGAAATAGTATTTTGAACGAATGAACCTTTAAGAACTATAAGTCGTCAAACAGAAAGTGGTATTTGGGTGGAAAGTAGCAGTAGTAGTAGTACTAGTAGTAGTAGTAATAGTAATAGTAGCAGAAGGAGCAGCAGCAGGAACAGTAGTAGTAGTAGTAGTAGTAGTAGTAGTAGAAGTAGAGGCAGTAGGAACAGCAGCAGGAGCAGTAGTAGTAGTAGTAGTAGCAGTAACAGCAGTAATAGTAGTAGCAGTAACAGCAGTAGTAGTAGTAGCAGTAATAGTAGTAGCAGTAACAGCAGTAGTAGTAGTAGTAGTAGTAGCAGAAGAAGCAGCAGTAGTAGTAGTAGTAGTAGTAGTAGCAGTAACATCAGTAACAGCAGTAGTAGTAGTAGTAGTAGTAGCAGTAACAGCAGTAACAGCAGTAGTAGTAGTAGTAGTAGTAGCAGTAACAGCAGTAATAGTAGCAGCAGTAACAGCAGCAGGAGCAGTAGTAGTAGTAGTAGTAGTAGCAGTAACAGCAGTAATAGTAGTAGCAGTAACAGCAGTAGTAGTAGTAGTAGTAGTAGTAGTAGCAGAAGAAGCAGCAGTAGTAGTAGTAGTAGCAGTAACAG
>CAKAKR010057700.1:0-31826 GCA_916700685.1 Adelosebastes latens | reverse complement strand
GGTGCAAAAAGGTTTGAATTCTTTGTTTCTATAATTTTTACATCTACAACTGCTGTTAATACAGTGGAAACTCTCCCAACTCCACCCTCGCTGATGCTCCCCTCTGCCTCTTTTGTTCTCTGTGTGTGTGTCTCACTATTAGCCCTCTCTCATCCCTCCATTTCCATTTCTAAACTGCCTCTCTTCATCCTTCGCTCTCCCGGCCATCTGCTCCCCTGGCCCACGGGACGGTGAGCCAAGACTCAGGCAGTGATAGCCCCAACACACACACACACACACACACACACACACACACACACACACACACACACCCTCCCGTGTGACTGGATGCTCTTCCTCTCACCAGAAGCCAGTTGGGTGTGTTTGGTAGATTTCTACACTGCTGGGTTTGCTGCTCAATTCACACAGAAAAAGTTTGTTGGACTCCTGATGAACTAATGTATTACAATTACATTAGAAACAGAGAGCTAAGCATCTAATTTCACTAACAACTAGGTCACTCGATTGATTAAAATATTTAATCTTGATTAAATTAAATCACGTTATTTCACCTCCTTCACGGCAAGCTATAGTATGACATGGTTGGTACCAATGGATTCCTTAGGTTTTCTAGTTTGGTTTGGTTTGGTTTGGTTTGTCCGTTCTGGGCTACTTTAGAAACATGGTGGTGAAAGATGGTGGACTCTGTGAAGAGGACCCGCTCCCTGTGTAGATATAAACGGCTCATTTTTATTTTCAGGTGATTATACACTAAAGAAAACATCCTTAATGTTAAATGAATATTTTATTCCATTTCTGCCACCCTAATTGTTACACACCGGTCCTTTTTTTTTAGAAAAGATGCCAAAGTTTGCCTAAATAAAATAGTCCAAAAAAATTGCCCAAATTGTGATTTAAATCAAGACTATCTGATCTGGTGCAGAAACATTTTTGGTCATTTAATCGATTAATCGATCGACAGAAAATAAATAAATAAATAAGAATTCTGGTAATCAATTCATTGTCGAAGGCAGTTATCAAGCAAAAATATCAAACATTTGGTGAGTCCAGTTTCTCAAATGTGAGGATTTGCTCCCTTTCGTCTGTTTTATACTATTGCACATTTTGTGTTTTGGACTGTTGGTCAGACAAAACGAGGCATTTGCCTTGGGCTCTTATTGTCATGAGCATTTTTATTTTTTCCATGACATACCATACACTAAACGATTAATTGACTAATTAAAAAAATAATAACTATCAGATTAATTGACTATGGAAAAAATAGTACTCAACCGTTTTCATTACTTAGACACATTTCAGTCTGTACCAAAACAAAATTAAGGTTTAATGGCTGCCAATTGATGTAAAGTAGGGGGATATATTGGCAGAAATAGAATATAATATTAATAAGTATGTTTTCTTTAGTGTATAATCCCCATAAAATACGAATTGTTGTGTTTTGTTTACCTTCGTGTGGTGTAGGTGGTATTAGAAAAAGAGTTTGGAGACTGTCACAAAAGCCTGAAAACAAGTGAATGACATAGAAGTGTGCTCCTCTCTCTTTTATACATCGTTGGTGGTGGTGTTGCTTGTCTTTGCCGTAATAAACTACAGGTTTAGACTGCTTTAAGCACTTCACTTTCCTCTACATATTGAAACAAAACTGCACCCAAAACTCTAGAGTTGAGTTGTAAACACTGTGTTGTAACCCTAAGGAGAACTCCCTTGAGTCACATGTGACCAAACGGCCTGTGCATGTTGCTCTGGCACATTCCTGGAAGGAGGGGGGGTTGAAAGATGGAGGATAGAGAGCGAGAAAGGAACCTGTCTGTTCAGGTCTCGTCTCTGTCTGAGGTGACATCACATGGACATGAATGTGAAAGAACAGATTGTTCGGGATGGCACTTCCCTTAAAGAACGCGATACAATCTGCATCTGTTAATGAATCAGATATTTGGTTGGGTCATGTTGTGTCATGGTTCCCATAGCTACTACTGTATATAGTGTCAGCTTTAGATATGTTTTTTTTTTTTTCTTGTTTACCTTATGTCATAGCTTCTTGACCTGGAAATTGGTCTGGTCTGCCATCATGTAGGTTGTCTCAATTCGCTTATTTCTGTTGAGGAGAGAGGAGGGATCCTGGACGATGCATGAGCAAGGGGTACTGTACATGACAACATCCTTTTCAGGAAGCAAACACACACCCCTTTATTGGAAATCTGTAAGTGCTGCAAATGAGCAAACTTTCTCAATTTACAGCTTAACAGTACACTACAAGATGTTTCTGAAAACATTTGAGGAGAGAAATAGGCATTACTGTAACAGAATATTGATTCATATTTGATCAGCGCTGCCTAGTTTGAGCATTTGATCAGAGTTTGTGAGTGATTGACAGCTGCTCGGAGACGACCAGGCTCCAGCTTGGCTCTGACACCGGACATACTCAAACAAAGTGACTGTTTCAAAATCATATCTGCCTACTTCAGCTTTAAAAATAGTGGATCTGTGATAACTGTAAGTCTGACTAACAAAGGAAATCTAAAACCACTTTCATCATTCATCAGAAAGATTTTCAGCTCCAGCAGCATCTGCCATCTGATCGATAGCTGCAGTGTTTCCACTTCTTACCCTTTCCCTGTCCTGCCGTGCTCACCTCAGCATCATTAACTGATACGCTACAAAAGTCTTTATGTATAATGTGTAATCGTCTCCTCGTCGGAGCAGCTCATCGTTTTGATGTAGAGGAATTTGTTTGTGCTGTTGTGAAGCTAAAACTGTCTTCCACCTAGAAATAGTTTTTCTAGACCATTCTACACAACTGTCAGTTTGTGTGCAAGTTTTAATGAAATTCATGTCTGATAATTATTCTGTGTTGAGTTAAACATCATAGCTTATGAATGCAGTGCCATGTGGCAGCTGAATGGCAAAGGTCTGTTGTCAGACCTTCACTCTAGCGCATGAATGCACCGCCAGGAAGGATTCACAGACCACTCCGCCATTTTAACACTATTAAAAATCTGAAATGAAGTAACTTGAACATAAACCAGTGCGGACGTGTGTTTCATCATGATGCATTAGCTATGCTGGGCAAGTTCCAAGTGACTGATTTTGATAGTGTGCTTACATCGATTAGTTGTCATTCTAACTAATTAGTTGTGTATTTAGATAATCAATCAAGTGGTTTGAGTATTTTTTTAAGATAAAAAAGTCTAAATTCTCTGATTCTAGCTTCTTAAATGTGAATATTTTCTGATTTCTTTACTCCTGTATGACAGTAAACTGAATATCTTTGAGTTGTTGACAAAACAAGACATTTGAGGACGTCATCTTGGGCATTTTACAGCATTTTCTGACATTTTATAGACCAAACAACTAATCGATTTTTCGAGAAAATAATCAACAATGAAAATAATCGTTAATTGCAACCCTACTCCGAATGATGCTGGCAATGTGTGAAAAAAGCCCTCAGTAATTTTAATGACTCTACTGAGTTGTGACAGTGGGGATGCACGGAGGTGTCTGGCAAAAAAAATAAAAAACAGTTGAACCAAGTTCAACTTTTTAGACGATAATCCTGAATTTGATAAGCCTTCAAACTAGGGCTGCATGATATTGGAAAAAACTGACATTGCAATCTTTTTTTTTTTTCAGCGATGAATATTGCATTTGAAAAAAGATACAGGAATAATCCCCCTAATTTTTGTACATTTTAAAGGTAAATTTATCATCTGAGGAGCAATTTTAAGATGGTAGATAAACAATTTCATGCTCTAGTAAACATCGTAAACACATTGGTTGTATGGATATGAATGTTGATAAGACGGCAAAAAAAGTCACACCCACAACGCATGGTTAACTAGACGGGCTCCATGTTTCAAGTCAGGTCGGTTGGGTTGCCGACAGTCGTGCTGGGAGCCCCATCCCTCTCCGCAGGGAGAGAGGGGGCAGCCAGCACTAGTCGAAGGTGTAATGTTTAAAGCTCACAGCCGTGGGCTGCGGTGGGCCTTTCCATGCCGACCTACTAGGAAATGCACCTGCACCGAGCAGCCGTCTCTGACCCGCCGAGGTGATTCCCCAGGCAGACACAACCCCACACGTTGAGAAGTGTGAACATATTTTTTGTTCATTATGAAACTGTGGCGGGCCTACCTAGACTGTAGGTAGTTAATGGGAAACACTGGATTAGTCATGGAAAATGAAAAAGGTGAGTTTTCCTTTTTGTATCAAGCCGCAAAAAAGATGTAGATGGCGTGTTTGAGTTGATTTGCTGATACTGCACGTCCTGCGATGTGACTATTGCTCGTGCGCACATCGCAATGTTGATGATGAAACGATATACCGTGCCACCCTACTTCAAACTCATGGGTCTATTGCTCAAACTGGCTAT
Source organism: Adelosebastes latens (assembly GCA_916700685.1). Taxonomy (NCBI): domain Eukaryota; kingdom Metazoa; phylum Chordata; class Actinopteri; order Perciformes; family Sebastidae; genus Adelosebastes; species Adelosebastes latens. The sequence continues at coordinate 27,460 of CAKAKR010057700.1, read as the reverse complement.
CTTGTTATCATTCAGCCTTGGGACAAAACACTATTGGCTTATAAATGCCAGGAATGTTCCAGAGTCACAACATTTAGCCTTTTGTAGCCACAGTGTGGCAATGTTTCAGACCCCTGGATTTGAAGCTGAGGATCTTGTTGGTGACAGCACCTCTAGTGAACTATGGGAAACATGTTGTTGAAGGAGTTCACAGATATTCTACAGCTGACACATTGCCTTGTTTTCTGCTCCAGGCAAGGATACCGTTGTTGGTACAGTGTGTTAAACACTGCTGTCAGGGCTGCATCTCAGCCCAGGCTGAGGCTGGTCAGACCACATACCTCTCTCATGGTTGTTCCAAACTTCCTCCTCTGTCCTTGTTAATGACTCGACATACACGTATCATAGCTGGGCTGTGACATCAGATGGAGGACAGTTAAGGGGGCATTGTACATGAGTGACAGTCTGGGGGAAGAAGCTGTTTCTTAACCTGGATGTGTGAGAGCTCTTTCTGAATATCCTGCGAAATAGTAGGAGATTAAAGAAATGATTACTGGGGAGAGTTGAGTCCTTGGTGATAACCGCTCTCCCGAGTTCTAAATACCTTGAATAACCTGTAAGTCACAATATTGTCCTATACAACCTTTGCCTACAGCTAGAATACCTCACTGTCATACATGATGTTTATGCTTTCAACTATGCATGGTAGCTATTGAGTGTCAGGATACCTTTCCATAGCCTCCTGAGCTCATAAAGATGCTGCTGTGCCTTCCAAAAATGGTCCTCTGTGATGTTTACCCCCTAGTCAAAAGATGTTACATTAAATCCCTGGTACGTGCAGCCGCCTTTTACCTTGTAGATATCTTTAGTTTTCACTGTTTCTGGTTGAATGATCGTTAGAGATGGGTACCGAAACCTGAGTATTGAACCAGCCAGAACGTTATCAATACACCCGTTCAACAAGCATAAACATGATGTTATCATGTAGAAAAACAATATTTCAATCTGCTCTGTCCTCAGTCTCATCCACCGCTGCTACGTTTACACAAGCACAGCGCGCTAGCTCGGCTAATGGCGAATAGTTAGAAACAAGCTACAACTAAAGCAGTCTGTATGTAGTCTAACTGTTTAGCTTAGTTTGCCACGTATCTTAAAATTCTTGTAAACTATCTGATCAGCTGGCTGAGAGCAGCCCCTCCTCCGCTCAGGACAGAGGAGGAGGGACTGATACTGACCAATGTCTGTGTTAATTCTGTATCAACTTCACTCAGGAATATGATTTGTGTTATCGACATTCTGGATTAGTTTCCAGTAAGATATTGAGTTTGTATAGTGATTTGCTGCTCTAGAAACATTTAGTTATATTCAAAAATATAAATAAATTCTAATCCTGTTCTAAATTTATTCTTATTTTTTAAATAATATATTTAACTGCATGTAATTAGTAATGAAAAAGAACCGCTAAGAGTATCGATAAAGAACCGAACCTATAAGGAGTATCGATAAGAGTAGTAGTATCAATAGAATCCTTCTGATACCTATCCGTAATGATCATAGTGAGTGTATGGAGAAATTTAGATCAGGGAAGGCCTGACCTATATGCCAGTGGCACCACCCACTATGACATGCCCAGTAATGATAATAATTAAGTTGCACAAAAATGTATTCAGTAAGGGATAGTGTACAGCAAGCCGGTCATTGTTGTGAAAGAATCCCCGACGGGGTCTTTCATCGCCCTGAAGGGGATTCTTTCACAACAGTGGCCCGTTAGCTGTACATTATCCCACTTATTACACGGCTACTTACTGAAAAAAATCAATATTTTGACACAAAAACGGTCCGCCAGAGTCCGACATCAGAGCCGCGCCCATAGCAACGGTCTGTTATACATAGCAACGGTCTGTTATACAGAAATTACAGACCGCAGAACCCCATGTTGTGTTGTGGCACTGTGAGCCAGGCTCCAGAAGGGTATTTCACTGACAGGATTAGAAAATTCGATTCGTATGTAATGTAGTATGCAAATTAGTTGTTTGTCAGCATGTATTTATTGATGTTTTCTTTTTTTCTTGGCAATAAAATCTTCATTTCCTGTCAATGTTAAAGAGTTAGATCTCACTTCTAGTAGTTTCTAGTCATTTAGATAGTTTTGTGCTGTTTGCATGGTAAATGAAAAAAATCTGTGTTTATAATGAACCGACGTTTTCTTCCATATGATTAGCAGTGTAATTATGTCAGCTTCAAATCATTATTGGAAGGAGCTCGTGTCATCGACTCATTCAACAAAACAAACAAAAGAAAAGAGGGCATGTCAATTCTGTCAACAATGTCCCTCACATGGGTGTGCATCAACAATAAAACACTTATCACTTTGTGTTAGGAATGTTTTATACAATGAGTCTGTAACCAAGACGTAATCATACAGTGATGTGTAGTGCAAAGCATGCAGGGAATGTTTTGGCCCTCTTTCTGCGCCCTCCTTCTTCTTCTTTGGTTCCAACAAGCAGGAAAACTCCTTCCAAGAACCACATGGTTTACTGGATGTTTGACTACTACGAAGTAATTGCTTGACGGTGCTGCTGCATGTACTGTTCAGCCAGGGAAAAAAAGACGATATCAAGCAAGAAAACTATGACTTAAAGCGCTAGGGATGTCACGGTGAGGAACCTTTCCCGGCGGTTAAAAAAACTTGTGACAACACTGGTTTTACCGACTACACCGGACATTTTACAAGAAGAGATGACGCTCAATATAAGTAGAGCGCTTACTGTGATCTTTAGCGTTGGATGGATGCATGTCTGGATCGCCGGTCGAGCTTTTGCTGTGGGGTCAATGGATGTCTAATGAATTCATGGTATTTTGAAACCAAACTCTCCAGGCAGCCTGCAGAGCACACATTCCCTTCCACCTGCACCATTACAACGGAAATACCTGGGATTATTGGGATTTTACATTACAGATGTTCCGATACCATTTTTACATGTTTGTTTGCTTACTTGTTAAAGACACACACCCACCAAAACCATGAACTGAGTGCACTTAAAATGATAAAGCATTTCATCACATTCATTTGTTGACAATAAGGAAAATATAGTTACCAGACTTATCCCTAAACCTTTATTCTATTGATGTAACTTTCCTAACAGTAGTTCTGCTGCAAAAGTAAAATGTTGATGACATTTAAAAGTGTGATTTAGCCTTCTATGAAATGTAGGCTAACCCCCTAATTTATGTTTGACCTTTTGGTGCAATGTGTAAGATCTGGTCAGAAGTTTAGTTTAAAACATTCAAACATTAATATTATCAACAGAATGTGAAGAGGTTACAGTGTTGACGTTATGTCAAAGACGTCTATGTGTTGTGTTGCAGAGATATCTACTGAAATGAGCATGATAACCAGCTAGCCCCGGCCTGTCCTGTCTTGTAATACAGGTCACTGTCACAGTAAACACACAGATGGCTAACGTAAACTATAGGTTGACACCACACGTGAAGATTATAAGATGTCAGTGTTATTTTGACCGGCTCTCACTTTCAGCAGTTTGGTTGAATATTGCGTATTCTTGCCCTGCTGTTAGTTAGTATTTTTTTTTTTTTATATACAGCTGTGTATATATATATATATATATATATAATTGATGACTGTAAATGTAGAATGTATGGACCCAGTAGAGGTGAAATGCTGTACCCTATTTATTTTTGATCATGTGGCCAGATGTTACACATTGCACCTTTTTTTTTTTTTAAATCATGATTTAACACAGTAGTTGCTACTGTTTGCTTTTATAGGGCAGAATTTATTATTGAATGCAGTTCAGATCTCTCGCACAGTATGTTTCTAATGCTGAAAGAAATCTGTTCTAGATCTTGTCATCCTTGTGATGACGGAGCCGGCAGGCCTGTTCGGTCAGGTAGAGTGTTGCTCTACTTTCAGCCCCGCCCAGATACCCACTGGCACTGATATGCACCAGTCTGACAAGTGCATCATTAGTCAGCTGTGACATTGCTCTCAGTGTAACACAGTTTCTCAGAGGATTTTGATGCAGAAGGATTTCTTTTTATGGTGTGTTTTTTTTTTCTTTTAAACAGGATCTTTTAAGGGGGATTCTTGCGGTTCTACAATTATTCTCGAGGGAAAGTTAAAGGAATTTTCCGTGGACTATTAGGGGAGCAGCTTGTTAGGTATCAGGCCAACACAGGTGTGTTTTATTTGTTATTGCGTCACCAAGGCTTCTCTGATTTTAATTGCTTTAAATTGCCTCGTTATGTTTTTATTACATTGTCATCAGTATTAACACTTGCTGTAGTTGTGCACTTTGCGTTCAGTGTAGGACAGGACGATATGGATAAAAGCTTCTATCACTGGATATGACATTTTACATCATGGTATATCAATATATACGTCGATATACAGTGTAGTGATATTCTAAAATTTAAACATGACTGCAATGCCCCAACTCAGATATTACAGTATAAATGGTGTAGTAAGGTTGACAAATTCATATAATTGCATTTATATTGTCATATCGTCCTAATGTAATCTAGGGCTTTAGGTGTAATTATTCATCCTGAGCTAAAGTGGTGGAAAAAAAAAATCAGATTTTCTTTGAACACACCGTCATGTGATGATGGCTGCCAGCCATCTGCAACAATCTGCCAACAGAATCTGGTCAGGCTTCTTGAATCGTTTGTCTTGTTATTTCAACATGGAACACTTCCTCTTCTCGGCTGTTTTCATCTGCTGAATGAGAAAGTGGGCCATCTGTTGACTGTGGTTTCATCCTAATTATGCGTTTCATTGTCTATTTGGCCTAATGATCTAGTGACTTTCAGACCTCCTACATCACCACTGATGAAAGGGGAAAGTAGTTTTTACTCCTCTTGTATAACTGTGTGTACCGTATTGTTTTTGAAGTGTCCAGCCTGATGTTATATAACTGGCCTTTCTGTTTAAAATGCCTTGTTTGAATTTTACAAGCCAATATAAGACGACCAAGGTTTAGAACTAGAGGCATATATAATTCCTTAATGGACACCTTCACATTTAGTGAGTGCATCCATTAAGGCATATCTTATTTGATAATGAAGAGCTGGGTAAGAGAATAAAAAAAGACGTTAAAGATGGCTAATAACATCATCAGCAAAGTGTCTCTGACTCATCTCATTTTGGAATTTGAACTCGATTGCGTTACAGTACATTTATTTAAATGTCTCAATGTTTTATCACTGCACTGTTGACACTTTTTGTTGTCCTCCTCAGTGCCGTACACTTTGCCATGAGACACAACCTGTCCTGAAGGTCCTTTTACGCCATGCAGCGCTTTCCTCATCACATCGCACCAATGGACCCTCAGGTGTGTCCGCCATCCCTGAGCAGCAGCCAATCGGTGATCAGCGGCCTTGACAAATCCCCAGCCAGCACATTCAAACCTGGCCACTCGCGGAGCAGCAGCACCGGCTCCTCCAAATATTCAAAACAGGTAACAAGACCTCACAGGTACAGAATCTGACTGTAATGTGTTGTTTTTTAGTAGGGATGCACATCTGGCATCTGGTATTTGCTCTGAGTGCACGCTGGCAGGTAGGTATTCAGCCCGAATTAAATGATTTGGACGGACTTATTACAGTCCTGCGACAGCCACAGATACTGTATTTTTTTTTCTCTTTTTGTCAAGAGCATTTGATTTATTGGTTGCTGTCATGATGTAATGAGAGAGAGAGTTCACAGAGTAACACCTCTGCCAATAAAGTAGGAAGGATATTTTATTATGTCATCAGTCTTAGCTTTAGCCTGAACAGAAAGTCATATAAGAGCTGGGTAATAATTAATACATCTAAATCTGTTTTTTATCAATACCTTTCTATATACATTGCATCTCATCAATGACTCCCCAGTTTTTGTAAGTCCATTTCCACCAGAAAAAAAAAAGATTTAATATAAGGGATGACAAAAGTAAAAAAATATGAGCTTGTCATAATTGTGACTGAATAACTGAGTTTTGACTTGCAGTGAGTATTTTTTTTATTTTTCTCATTCCTAACTTTTCATCTTTTATTTCTTTGCTCAGACAAAATAAACTTCCATATATGGTTCCTTTTAAGTCTGCCCGCCAGAGGTTAAATAATGTCCATGAAAATAGAAGTTTACCAGAAGACAACTTAAAACATTTCAACTTAATAATCAGAACAAACATACAGCTGTATGTAATTTCATTGTTGGTAACTTAAGCATAAAATGCTGTTAAACATAACATAGATGCTAATTATGTTTTGGTAGTATATTTGATTTCTTTTTTTTTACTTTGATGCCAAATTGTCATATTTTGGAAATAAACTACTGTACACCAAAGGCCAAACATTGTATTTAAGTAATGATTAAAGTGTTTCCTCTGTCTGTGTCAGTCTCGTCACTGGGAGGTGATGGACGACTTGCAGCATATAGATGTGTATTCTGCTCCCGGCTCCACTCTGGACCTCAGCATCCCTGGGATCTGTGAGGGCTACTTGTTGAAGAAGAGGAAGTACCCGCTCAAAGGCTGGCACAAGGTGAGGACGGCACACATCGTACAGGATCTTTTCTGCTCTGTTTGCTCAGGTTTTCAATGTTATTGCTGTAAATCATTGTCCATTCAACATAAACATGCTAGTTAGACTGAGCTGTTTTACCTTCTTAAATGGATAGTTCTGGTCTTTTGAAGTGGGGTTGTATGAGGTACCAGCCCGGGAGCAAAGCAATGTACTAGCTGTGGACGCGGGCAGCACCAAAACATATTTAAGCCACCTAAAAAAAATCTATATCAGTTTAAGTGTAGTGTACTCTATATTTAGAATATTTTCGGCGGTTTACCTTGCCGTGGGACAGCCGTGTCCGACAGGGAAGCCAATGTATCCCTCTATGCTCTCGCCAAAGCCTCCAGACTCCATTGAAAAAAAAACCCAGTATTTTTGCCACACTGGTTTAGCGCTGCCTCGATCGCTTTGTTTGGGGTTCCGGTGTAGCCGGCAGACTTCCTTTTCCATGCGCTGCTCATTGTTTACAGTCCGCTTAGCAACTTGATGCAAGACTGGAGTTGGAGTTGAGAGTTGTTGGATTCAGAGATTGTATTTCGGCCAATACGTTCCGCTTCTTTTGCTTTCCACACGGACTGTTTACCTGCATTCAACCAAAGCCTGCTTGAACGTGATTGGTCAGTACTACTCGGGACTACAAACGGAAACCAGAATGCTACCGATGCCCAAACCCTGTCCCGTTGCCTACAGCTTCTACATGTGAATGCAGAATCTGTTTATAGAGATTACAAACCACTAACTGATCGAGGCAGCGGTAGACCAGTAACTCCTGTGCTCTGCGAGGTAAAATCACTGTTTTTTTTCCAATGGAGCCTGGCGGTTAAACTGCAGAAAATATTCTAAATATAGCGTACACTTAAACTGATGCTATTTTTTTTAAGTGAGCCTTTTGTTTCTAACATTCACTGTGATTGGTCCTTTTCAGAGATACTTCCTGTTGGAGAAAGGAATTCTCAAGTACTCAAAGACGCAGCAAGATGTAAGTCATGAACAAAAATGCAGCTGCGAACACTACACGTGACCTCTGTTGTGTCTGTTCTGTTGGCTCCAGTGTGGTCTTAATGGCTCTGTTTTGAATTTTATAATTTAAAATTTTGTGTTTTTAGATTCAGAGAGGGAAGCTCCATGGCTCTCTGGACGTCAGCCTGGCTGTCATGTCCATCAACAAGAAGTCCAAAGGCATAGACCTGGATGCTGGAGACAACCTCTACCACCTCAAGGTAACCTACACAGCACAGTTCAGAAAGATTTCAGGACCTCTTAGGTGGTTGCAGAAAGATTAACGACACCAACAACATTGCCATCTGCAAAACTAAACTTTAGGAGAAAATAGTTATCAGTAAAATCTAGAGGTTCCATCTGGATAAACTTCAGCCTGCATCTCCTTGTTCCTCTCTTTCTAGATTTCCGTGTGTCCTTCTTTTTATTTATTTATTTTCTCTCTCTCCTTTCCTCCATGTTAGGCAAAGAGCCATGACCTCTTCTACATCTGGTTGACCAAGCTGTGTGCCCATCGTGTATTTAGGAAAAACGAGGCGATGAGCGTCCACCATGGCGTCCTTCACGCTCTCTCCTTGGGCCCGAACACCGTGCCGACCATGGCCACTCTCGCCCAGACAAACAGAGCAACGGTCAGTGGAGATTCCCGCTCAAGTTAATGTCACACATTTTGTCATCATCAGAGAAAGCCCCCTGATGGGGTTGTTTCTATGGTAACAACCACAAAGCACAAATAATTGTGGGAGGTGGTTGATAGTGTAGTGGCATCAGCTCTATACTGATGATTTCTTTTTTTTTACCACCAGTATATTGTATGCTAACTCATACAACCAAAATGAGCATACTAACCTTCTACATACAAAACTCTTATCAGTTTAAAGACCTTGGAAATGGCTTCTTTGTCACAAAAGTGGTCACCGCTAGGCTTTTAAATAACTGTTTTAATTGTTCATCAATCACTCAATTATTGCTTGACTGTTTGAGATGGAGATCTCACATTTGAGAATCAGTGACCAGCAAACGTTTGGTATTTTTAACCTATTATTTAAAGTGTCGCCCAGGGTAACAGTCGTTTAAAAGAAAAACACAAGCAAATGAGTGTAATTTTTCTGTCATTGGTTTTAATTCTGACTTTAACTGTGATCTGTTTGATCGACCAGCCTCCTCACTACGCCAGCTCAGCATCCGTGTACCATCCAGAGATGGCGAGCCCCGCCCCTGCCGTCGCCTCTAACCCAGGGGTGACCAGCAAGGTGTCGGCGTGGCTGCGACAGACCCACGACATTGACGCAACCTCCAACGGTGAGAACCATCTATAATCTTTAACAACAGAGTGAACCACAGCCTCGTTGACAGTCATATTTCATTATATTCAACAGTGACCGACTCCACACAAATTTTGAAATACAAAAAAATAAACACGTTGATTTGATTTTTTTTTTTACTGTCTTGATAGGAACAGATGCAAAATATTTTTGCGTGTTCTCTTAATCACTAAACTGACCTTTGACCTCTGTTTTTCAGACCTGGCTCGCTCTCAGGCAGAGCTGACAGAACTGGCCCAGCTCATCCAGCGACTCCATTGGCTGGAGGGTGGCCTGCCAATCACAAACTCAGACCTGGAGATGCGGATCAGTATGCAGGTGAGTCCTCTGGTAACAACTTCAACATCTGGTTTCACTGGAACAAAACCAGTGGCCTGAGAGGATTTGTATTGTGTTTAATGCAAGCTCAGTAGTTTTAAGGCTTTTATGAATCAACTGACATAATGTTGATTTGAATAAGATACTGTAACACTTGCATCCAGGCTAGATGGGTCACGTCAGCACCGCGTGGCGGCTACCTCGCTGAACTATTGCGTCTCTCGCGTGTGTGGTGTCCACACCGGCAGCGTTTCTGCTGCTGCTGCTGCTGTCGTCAGCCCTTTCTTTTTTACGTAGAGTTTGCCTTTCATAATGGCCATTTCATTTCATTACCTCCGTCAAGGTCGAAGGCCTAGGAAGGAGGTTATGTTTTCACCGGCGTTGGTTTGTTTTTTGGTTTGTCCGTTTGGAGGATAACTCTGGAGGATCTGAATGAAATGTTTTGGAAGGGTGGGGTGGCACAATGAACAATCCATTCGATTTTGGTGGCGATCCAGGGGGGGCAGCGACATACATGAAACCTGCCTTGGCGGAGGTCTGCGCTCTCCGACTGTCTTTATTTTAGACAGAAAAAGGTTAAGAAGCGTGTGCTCATTTGTAAATAATAGTAATAATCCACAATTGAAAGCCGTTACTTTATTCATTCATGTAGCCGTACAAGTCACTGCATTTTCCACAACACTCCTGCAAATGTTTCAGAATAAAAGCCTTGTGTTAACAAATGAAGGAATTCTGTCCACAGAAAAAACGCTAGAGGGCTTTTATTTTGAAACGGAAGAAGGAAGTGTTGAGTTAAAAATAAATATTTTTTTCCATGTCTGTGACATCCAGTACATGATGTCAATAGATCACTTTCACTGTCTGTTGTTGCTGTGAACCGCACAGTTCGCGGTAAAATAGGCGAGACCTCGAATCTCTGGAAGAGAGAGCCGAGCCACGCTGCTCACGCGGGCAGTGTGGCTGCTCTAACCTGTTAACACGGACGCTGAAATAAAAAACAGGTTCCGCAGCCGCCACGCGCTGCTGGCGTTCCCTGTGTGGCCCGGGCCTTAGTGGATCCCCAGGGGGCTGCATCAAAGACGGATGAGATATTCTTAATTTTTACTACGTTTTATGGAAAACATTTGAAGTAAAGATGGCAGAAAATATTTACATATCAGTCTACAAGGACTGTTGAAAAATGTAATGTTGTTTTTTTGAGAGAAGCTGTAACCCTGTTGGTCTCTGTCTTAGAATCTCTCCCTGGAGAAACCCAAGAGGAAGGTAGGGAGACTGTTGGGTCACTCCAGGACTTTGTCCCGCGTTGAAGCCATGGGGGGAATGGTAGGACTGACTTTTATTCTCTATGCAGTGATGCAAACATCTTAATTTTGTTCTGTGATATAGTTGCATCCTCTTTTCAACAAGTTGAATTGCTCAGTTCGATATTATACCATTCCTCTGTCTTGTCTTCTTCAGTTCACCTCCAGCCACCTGAGTACCAACGGTAACCCCGGTTTGGGGGCGTCTGTTCAGTCCATCCCTGACTACGTCTACACTCAGTTGTCCAACCCTCAGGTCTCCTCACCTGAGGCCAAGAAGCTTCACCAGGAAATCTGCACTGCTTCTCAGAAGGGTGCGGCCCAGTGTTAATTTCATTAACAAAACTATGACTAAATATGTTCGTCAAGGTCCTTTTTTTCCTTGACTAAGACGAGACGATGACAAGACAGCACCAACGTTATTAAACACTAACGGTGACGATATCAAATGCAGTATCATTGACGAAAAAAGACAAGACAAAAATGTAGTTTATAAACATAAAAACTTTACCAAAATCTTTTTTTATTTTTGTCACCTTCCGTCTTCCCTCCGCCACTCTTTCTCTCTCTGTCTCAAACACACACCGCTGTGGCAGAAGCGCTCACTCCGTCTCTGTCCTTCTTGTCTCAGTCCTGACAATTGTGCTACTATAATGCACAAAGTTGGTGGTTTGCGGGTCGGGTTGGTTTCGGGTGGTTGAGTGACGCATATTTTTTCATGTTGGGTGGTGGGATTGGCTCTCATAACGGACCGGTGGGTGCGACTGGACTGAACCGCGCATCATTAATGAGCTCAGTCAGGAGGACTCGAACTAACTGCAAAGCTGCATTCTTAATTATTCAACCTGTGTTTTCACCATATAATGATAAGATCAAATTTGATGTGAAATAAGTTTGACTAAAATGACAGAAACGTTAAATATCATCTGATGACTAAACAGGACTAAGATTAAATAAAAAAAAAATAGCTGACAAAATTAAGAGAGGAAACTTTTTGACTACAATGACTTTTCGATGACTAAAACGTTTTGAGTTGTCCTCGACTAAAACTTGATTAGTCTAGTCTTGCTGGCCCGGTGGCTGACACTGACACAGCTGCAAACGCCAGGAAGTTTGTTTGTGAACACACTCTGAGCGGCGAGTGGCGAGGTCACTGGACATACACTTAGTGCCGGCCTTTGATTCTAACAAAATGGTTTTGATTAACAAGTTGCAATTCGCTATGCGCGTACATTTTACGGCCACTAGCCTCCGCGGATCCCACTAGCTGGCTACTATTTCTCATTGGCTGGCTACTCCATATCCTTGTGGAATCTTTATTTAAGCATATAGCACAGGCCTTCCTCACACTATTGATATATTGTTATATGACATTGCGCTGTTGCATTTTTTTTCCAACTTTGGGTAGCTCTGTTTTTTTTCAACCATACTTGTGTTTGCATCCCTGATTAATGTAAACAAAAAAATTGCCACTTTAGGTTCTGGTTACTCTTTAATAACATTAGTCAGTGCTTTCTGACATTTTATAAACTACAATGAATTTGAAATTGAAAAATGCCTTACCTATTTACCCACTACTCTCTGCAACATTTGTTTCTTTATTACGGGTAGCATCATATGTTCATGAACGTGGACTTTGTCTTTGTAATTCATAAAGTTTCTGTATGTTGTTACAGTTCATGCGTCTCTCAAGTTCGTTCATGATGTCTTGACTTTGGAGAGGGAGCGACTGAGGCAGGCGTGGACCGGCCCGGACATGAGGGACAATACCTCACAGCAGCTCGCTACACTCTGCAGCACACTGTCTGAGGTAATACACGCACACACACACACACTAGGAACAGAGCTGGACTACATAGAAACAAAACTCAAAACGATCCTCATTCTTCCTGAAGCTGAAAATCAGACGACAACAAAGACTGACTGACATGAATTTAACCCTTTCCTCCCGGAGTCCCAGAGTTAAAACACTGATTATTAGCACAAAATATTAGTATCAGCTAGGGCTGGGCAATATATCAATATTATAACGATATCATGATATGAGACTAGACTACACTAGCGGGTGAAATCATCAGGACACCCGCCACTTTGGCAGGCAGGGAAAACGCTGGAGATTGGGACTAGGGAACCGTAGTTGTCCGCTTTCTTGGCATCTCATGCCTCCGTGACTATCGATTCCTCTTATTGATGCTTTCCGACAGTTACGCATGCACAATGATGCGTACGCACGCCGTATCATGTTTCAGTTTGTTTGGGACCGGAGTTACGGTGAAGAGGAAAAAAAAAAGCGCTCAACAGCATGGCGCTACTAAACCTGAGGGAACGCACCCTATTTTTTCCCTGATGATGCGATACTGTGAACAGCAAACCTGTTTTTAAATCAACAGGAGGAGAGTTAGTAACGTTACCTGTTAGCAGCCAGTGGGCAGCGCAGTCCTGCTTGGTTAAATAACGGAGTTACTAACGTTAACGGAGGTGCCATTCAGTTATTATTATGAGGCGTTAAAAGTCTGCTCAGGAAAAAGGACTATTGGACGAAGGTAAATTACAACGTCATCATGATGTGTTCAAACGTAATCTCGTAAAATTAAGTTTTTGGCGAGAAACTTGAATAAATCCAGTTGTTTGAAGGAGATGTTTTCACATCAATATAAAATAGATATTAGAGAGGGAATCATGACCTGTTTAACTTCATAACAACTGTCCAAGATTTTTTTTAATCAAAGCAAATATTTAAATAATCATAATCATTTACATTGTGTGTTTTTATGCAAACAACCACTATAGATGACAAAAACAAAGTACAGTACTGTGTAAGCTACCCTTCCTCTACGGTGTAATTCAAACACTGTAATTTACCGTGCATATAATGATTTTTATGTAAAATATATTGAGCATTGAATTTCTAGAATTTTCTTTCTCCCAATAACACTTGGTCACTATATCCGCATTACTTATGATTATTTATCAAAAATTTCATTGTGTAAATATTTTGTGGAAGCACCGATGGTCAACACTACAATAATGTTGCGATATTGACATCGAGGTAGTTGGTCAAAAATATTGTGATGTTTGATTTTCTCCATATCGCCCAGCCCTAGTATCTGCCTTCAAAAAGACTACGGAGGCCAAGCCCTCACTGTCTGTCGGTGAGGTGCCGTGTGAAACTGTTAAGCAGGTTTGGGCTGTTTCTAGGCCGGACAGGCACAAGTTATCACAGGAACACACCTCAAGTCTTTCTCTCCCTACTTCCACACACACAAAGACACAAATAGCAGGATCGTTGCCACACACTGAAACCCAACAGTCTTGTCAGTCGAGTGGCTTGTTAATTCCTGCTGTCAAACTGACGGCGCTCGGTAAACCTTCTTGTTTGGTGTTGTATGAGGTTTCTTCATAGCTGCCTGCTTGTCTCTGTCCATGCTGCATGGGACTTGTCTTTTTCCAACCAATGGGACATCAGTTGCTGTGACTTTGGGCTTTATTGTGTTGTTGGTTGCCTGGCAGATGGGTATCCCTCTACGTTCTCACTGTGAGCAACACAAGTCAACATGTTTTTGGCATCCTTGGGCAAAAATTCCATAATAACCTTTCAGCATATTGTAATTCAAGTGTTCAACTAGACTTCTGCACCTCCTCATGGCTCTTTTTTCAGGCTTTAAAAAAATCTAGCCCGTGACGGGAGACTTTGACCAATCACAGGTCATTTTAATGAGAGAGCGTTCCTATTGGCTGTGAAAAATATAAAAATATCCTAAATAAAGAAAACATAAATAAAATAAAACTACACAACCAAAACAATAAATACGATGACTATCGGGCTCTGTTAACAAAAATGTGCAATGTTCAAGTCCTCTAATGGCAGGAAAAACCCTGCTGTTTATTCTGGCATCGTGTTGGTGAAAATGTTGGTGGCATTCTTTTTTTTTTTTTTTTTTATTTGAATTTTGGAAAAGCATTCATTTCACATTACAGAATCAGTATTACTGCCAACAAATTCACTTAACATTGTGCACATTTAAAACGAAACATTATGCAGTAGAATTGACAACCATTTTACATCCTGGCTCCTCCAGAGCTTTCCTTAATTAATAATTATTTACAATTGAACAATGAACATGGGAAGCTTTCACCTTAGATATTACAAAAAACAAAATATACATATACTATAAAAAATAATATATAAAAATAAAAATAATATATATAAAAAATAATAAATATATATATAATTAAACGCGATAAAGTGGCCTAATATAAACCACATTACATTCTCCCTGAAATTATTCTATCAAGTCAGTTAAAGTCTGACCTTATAGGTTTGGTGGCATTGTTATGTAAACAAAACGGGCAATATCGAGGTCAGCAAATGTCCATATATCGAATGATAAGTGGACATAGTAATTATTCTGAACGGCCTACCCATTTAAATACAGTAAAGCTGGAGTAGGCAGATTGGAGCAAATATGATTTGATCAGCGCTGCCTAGTTTGACCGCTTGATCGGAGTTTGCGAGTGATTGACAGCTGCCTCCGTTGAATGAACAGCCAATAGGAACGCTCTCTCTCTCTCTCTCTCTCTCTGAAATGACCTGTGATTGGCCAAAGTCTCCCGTCACAGGCTAGATTTTCTAAAGCCTGAAAACAGAGCCATAAGAGGGTGCAGAAGTTTAGTTTTCTCTCAGAACATTTGAATTACAATATGCTGAAAGGTTATTAAGGAATTGCTTCCCAATGATGCCAAAAAATGTTCTGTCTGCTGCCACTTTAATAGCTGTAGACCACAACATAGATGCAGTTTTGTCCTCTGGCCCTGCTAACAGTTAGACAGTTGAGCGACACATTGATCAACGCCATGTGCTGTGTGAATGCTCCGGAGTCTGCATGATGATCTGACCATTTATTTTTTGATTTTTTTTCTGTTTTTCCACTTCATGTGTCTTGCATGGCTGGTTTGTGTATGTGTGTGTGTGTGTGCGCATGTGTGTGTCCTTGCGTGTTTAGCTTGACATACAGTCCCGTCTGACCAAAGTCCATTCGCTTTCCCTGTCCTCTGACTCTACTGAGGAATCCTTCTGCACCGTCCGTCCTGACCAGGTGTGTACTGTGTATGTGTGTGAAAGAGTCAATTTAATTATCTTGCTGTCACTCATATGCATTCCTTTTCATCTTGCATATGAAATTCGTTAAAAAAAATGTGGAGAAACTGTTGACCTAATTCTCCCAGAAGCTATCACAGCAGAGCACATCTTGATTCTTCCCTCACGACACAGTCTGTTACAAGACAATGCAAATGAATGAAGGTGTTGGTCATGTGGTTGCTGTGGCTCAGGTCGGTGGCGGGAGTTGCATATTTCTTTCCTCTGTGTCTGCTACTCCAACATGCCTGTTGGCTAATGGTCTGGCTCCAACTCTTACTTTGTACAAACTGTTGATTTTTTCTCTGCGCTCCCTCACAGAGGACACCGTCTATGGGTCGTCACAGTCATCGCGCGCCCTCGGTGGCAGATTCCATGGCAGAGTATTTTGACGCCAACGAGGTGATCGTGTGCGAGAGCTCATCGGAGGCCGAGGCTTCAGATGAGTCGGGCCTGAGTGACATCACCACCACCAGCAACTCGGAGCCCGAAGAGGGACACGGTGAGTGTAACTACCGTCCAGTAGCAGTCAGACCACGCTGCCCAACCACCACTCCAAGATGAACTGACTTTCTCCTCTCTCCTCCTCAGCCACTGCCACCCTGAACTACCGGGCCAGTCTGAGCAACGCTCCTGACGCACCCAGCCCACTGCCCACTAATACTGGTAATGCCACCATTGTGTTGTCTCGTTTATATCGTGAATAAGTGCAGTGATGTCTACTGTGTACAGCGGGGTCAACAATCTTGGCTCTTCAGTACTGATTTTAGACCGGAGATTAGAAATTGATTCACCCATGTATTGCAATTTGTTTTTATTTTGAAATCTATCTCTTTACTTCTTTTGAGTCTCTGTGGAGGTAGAAGGAAGTTAAAGCTTTTATTGTTGTAGTCTGAGTAAAGTGACGTCATATCCGTTCCGTATCCGTCAACCAAAACAAACCGCAGCCGGCTGCAGTGAGCTGAGACGACAAAGTAGAAAACGGCGGAGGGGGCAGCGTGGATACGACCTGCACCCTCACATGTTAAATCCAATGTGGTAAACACTACACATCCAGTATGCGACATGCGATCAAGCCGGCCGTCACTCTCATCTCCGTGGTCAAATGGGCCGACGCTACAACTGTAGAGCACCCATATACTGACATTTATGTTAAATGCATTCAAACGGCCCCAATGGAGCTGAACATGGATGTATAAAGAGAACGGAGCCGTCGGGAGAGCTAGAGACCACCTTGGAGAAGTTGGAGGAAGTACACACGTGTGACTACGTCCGGTTTTCAAATTTAAGGTATTAAAAAAGGGAACTATACAGAATACATATATGTAAATAAGATTGATTGGATTATATTCACCAGAAGTATAAAACATTACTTGTCCCTTATAAATTAAATAGAAAATCCCACTAATTTGTGAGGGAAATGTCTTTATTCTTTGATTTTTGGATTGCTGGAAAAATGAATAAATAAATCATGACAATGATCCTGATATATTTGACTTCAGGACATCTCTGACTACATACACCTCCTGAAAATCAAACATTTTTACTGGATTAATTTACATATCTTCCAAAGTAAAGATTCTTTCACAACAATGACCGACTTGCTGTACATTATCCCTTACTTAACATTAGTATGGCGTTTAATTAGTATCAAAATCCGCGAGCGCACAGTACAGTATTCGCGAGCGGAAAAGCATCCTCACGAGGGAGCATTTCTGCTCCGCGTGCACAAATGCAGTCGCGTTCGCAAATGCTCAACTCGCTCGCTTGTCAAGTTGACTTTTGAGACTTTGGGGGCAGGGATGGAATAGACAGTGGCTGATGTGTCCGCTCCTTTTGATTGGTCACTTTGAACACCTACTGTCTCTGATGTGACACCGTTGTCCAATCATAGAGCACAGAACACGTGACCATCCACTCCTCCAAATATCACAATGTTGTATCTGGGAAATGTGTCTCGATGTCCTTTAGTTGCATTGATTTGTGTTGCTGTGATCCAGGTCGTCGCACTGCCCTCCCCGCCCCAGGAACAGACAACAGCCACATTGGCATCATGACCATCCTGTACAACAACATCGGCAAGGACCTGTCCAGAGTCTCCATGCCAGTCGCTCTCAATGAGCCAGTGTCGTTGCTGCAGAGAGTCAGTGAGGAGCTGGAGTACTCTGAGCTGCTGGACATCGCCAACCAGATTGATGATCCATATGAGAGAATGGTGAGTTTGGTTAACTTAGATTAAACCAACAGGAGATGAGTTGAGTACATTCATAATTTTAAAAAAAACAATATGCATGTTTCCAGGTTTACGTGGCAGTGTTTTCCATTTCTGGATATGCCTGGGCGTCCTGGAGGAATCGATACAAACCCTTCAACCCTGTTCTGGGAGAAACGTACGAGAATCACAGAGAAGACCGAGGCTTCCGCTACGTCAGTGAGCAGGTAACCAGCAGATAAGGATATAGAAACATGCTGACCAAATCTCAATATCTGAGTTTTGAACATACTGTAATGCTGCGTTAATACGTCGTGCTTTCAGGTCTGCCATCACCCACCCATCTCTGCCTGCCACGCAAAGTCCGAAAACTTCACTTTCAGTCAAGGTAGGAGCTGCGTGCCTATAGTGATGAGTGCTGGATCCACCTGTACTGTATGAGTGGATGTAAACCTAATGCTCTGTTTGTCTGTCTGTCTCTCTCAGATCAGAGATGGAAGAACAAGTTTTGGGGAAAGTCGGTGGAGATCCTCTCTTTTGGACTGGTCAATGTTACCCTGCCAAAGTGAGCCACTGTTTCATTTAACCACACCAGTCAGCCACACAATGCAGCAGATAACAGCTAGATGTACAACAGTAGTAAAACAAACCATACAGTACAACTGCTCATACGATACTGAACACAATTTGTATTCCAACCAAGTGACGCCCAGGTTTGACCCCAATTTGTGTGTAACAGTTAACAAATCCATATTTTTATATAACTTATTTATATATATATTTACTTTAATATTTTTATATGTTAAAGATCCAGTGTGTAGCATTTAGTGGCATCTAGGGGTGTGGTTGCTGATTGCAACAAACTGAATACTCCTGTGTGAAATTGTATCTTTGAGGGGTGGGAAAAAAAAAAGATTCACCTATGTATCGCGATTTAAAAAAATGTTTTTACAATTTTGAAATCGATTTTCTTTAATGCTAGAATTAATATATTTGCTTAATTTCAATCTCTGCAAAGGTAAAACAAAAGTCTACTGATTAAATCCAGCTAATTTATGTCCAAACCAAACCGACAAATCACAGGAATAAAGTGGTTGAATTTCGTAGTTTTCCTTTCTGCATGGTAAACCAGACAATTTAGTCATCCATTCAAGGGATTGACCAATGATTTGACCAATATTGGTTAGCATTGCTGAAATAGGTTCACCCTGAGGAGCTAAACAAGCCAATCTGTGACCTAAAAATGGTGGACCTCAGAGAAATTAGTCGTAAAATCACAGCCATGTGGGTTTTATTGATAGTAAGATGCATCCAGAAGTAACTCTGCAGCATGAAAACACTCAGATTGCAGCCAATAAAGTTGCTATATACATATATGGTATATACTGTATTATAATCAGAGCCAGTCATCCACATAAAACACAACCTGTTTTAGTGGACAATGGAGACATGACTTAAAGATGTGATGATGACAATAATATCTAACAATATTCTAAGTGTTGTAATCATTTTTCATAGTCGGCATAACATTTAGATATATTATTTTCAGTGCTGTGGTAATGTTTAGAGAGCTTTTAAAGACATTGTTGGGTTGTTTTGAACAGATTTTGTTTCACATTATGGCCATCTGCTGGAGCTGCTCAGTACTGCGTTCATCAACCAAAAGTTGCACACATTGTAGACCTATTGAGGGAGAGATGAGAAACTCTTAAACCCTAAAAAACATGAAAACATGCACAAAATGACTAAGTGAGGTTAAATATTCTTGCATCAATTGTGTGTGTGTGTGTGTGTGTGTAGGTACGATGATCACTATGAATGGAACAAGGCAGTGACTTGTATCCACAACGTGCTGGCTCAGGAGCGCTGGTTGGAGCACTATGGTGAGGTGGTCATCAAAAACACAAAGAGCGATGTCTGCACCTGCAAGATCACCTTTGTTAAGGTCAGGACACACACACACACACACACACACACACACGCACACGCACACGCACACGCACACGCACACGCACACGCACACACACATGCACAGTCACTCACTAACCAGAATCTCTAATGTTTGCATCTGTTTACCGCTGGTTCAGTTGTAAGTCCAAATAATGCACATGGACTTTTCTTGTCCTCTTGTCCCGTTTAACCACCCGGACCCTTTCCTCCCCATATTTCAGTCTCGCTACTGGAGCTCCGACAACAGTAAGAACGAGGTGCAGGGTGTGGTTCTGGACCGGGCTGGACAGGTGGTTCATCGTTTTGGAGGCCTCTGGCATGAGGGCATTTTCTGTGATACCCTGCCCACACCAAAGTGCATCTGGAAGCCAAGTGAGTAGCATCCCTTCCAGTCTGAGTCCTTAAAGGTCTCATCTATAGTGTCATATTGTGATAATAATTAAGGGTGGGGAAAAAAATGATTCCCCTTTGTATAGCGATTTTATTTATTTATTTTTACGATTTTTAGATCGATTTTTTTTTTTAAGCCAGATATATTTGCTTCATTTGAGTCTATGTGGAGGTAGAAAGAAGTTACCGCTTTTATTGTTGTAGTCTGAGTAACGTGACGTCACATCAGTTCTGTATCCGTCAACAAAAACAAACCACACCGAGCCGAAAGTAGAAAACGGCGGAGGGTCTGCGTGGATACGACCTGCACCCTCACATTTTAAACCCAGCGTGGTAAACACTACACATCCAGTAAAGTATGGAAACACTTTGTGGTTTCACACATTGACAGGTAAAGCAGAGCTAGACGGCTAAAGCTGCATGCTAACTCTGTCATGGACAGGAAATGTTATCGTATCACGGTAACGTGCGGTCGAGCCGGCCGTCGCTCTTATCTCCGTGGTCAAATGGGCCGACGCTACAACTGTAGAGCACCCATATACTGACATTTATGTTAAATGCATTCAAACGACCCCGTTGGAGCTGACCATGGATGTATAAAGAGAACGGAGCTGACGGGAGAGCTAGAGACCACCCTGGAGAAGTTAGAGGAAGTAGACACTTGTGACTACGTCCGGTTTCCAAAATAAAGTGTTAACAAAGGGAACTGTATACATATATGGAAATAAGATTGATTGGATTATATTAACCAGAAATATAAAACATTACTTGTCCCTTATAAATTAAAAAGAAAACACCAGTAATTTGTGAGAGAAACGTCTTTATTCTTTGATTTTTGGGTTGATGGAAAAAATGTAATGAATAATTCCTGACAATGACTGATGTATTTGACCTCAGGACATCTCTGACTACATACATGCTGAAAATCAAACATTTTTACTGTATTAATTTAGAGATTTTCCAAAGTAAAAGTCCCTAGAAGTGTATGATTCAACTATTTCCCATGGTAAGTACGCAATAAATCGTAATATCGAATCGCAATACTTAAAAATCGCAATACATATCAAATCTGAACCCAAGTATCGTGATGGTATCGAATCAGGAGATAGGTGAATTGTTCCAGCCCTAATTATAATACACGCTAACCTTTAACCTGAGCCACCACTGACTAATTGGTTTGCAAATGGGATATATTTGTAGAACACAAATTCTACTTTTAGGATTCCATACATTTTTACACATTGTATAATGTCCCTTATCTTGATATGCATGATGTCATTTCCTGTTTAGCTGTACAGCCTGATGATCACCCCCAGTTCTACGGCTTCTCACGTTACGCCAGAGAACTAAACGAATTGACGCCTGAGCTGAGGACAGTCCTCCCGCCTACAGACACACGCTTCAGACCAGACCAGAGGTACAAACTTGATTTTTATTTATTTAAACTGAAACATTTGTTATATATATTTTTTTTATATATATATTTTTCTCCCCAGTTGTTGCACCATCTTCCATGTTGAGCAGTTGTTTAATCCCTGCCCCACTTGTCTCCATCAGGCTCCTGGAGGAGGGGAAGGTAGCAGAAGCAGATAAAAAGAAGGATGAGGTAGAGGAGAAGCAGAGGGAGAGGAGGAAGGAGATGGCCAAGAGAGGGGAGGAGCACACCCCCAGGTTCTTCAGGTGAGGAGGATTTAACATTGCACATTGATACACATGCAAATGTTGCCTCACCTATTTGTAAAGGGGAGGCTCGTGGGTACCCATAGAACCCATTTTCATTCACATATCTGGAGGTCAGAGGTCAAGGGACCCCTTTGAAAATGGCCATGGCAGTTTGTCCTCACCAAAATTTAGCGCAAGTTTGGAGCATGATTTAACCTCCTTCGCTGATGATAACAGTATCTTCACTCTAGCTTTAAAACTGAGCCGCTACAACCTAAAAATCACAAGTTGCGTTAAAGAAATTAGTGGCGTTAAAGCAAATTTGCGTTAACGCGTTGACTTTGATAGCCCTAATTAAAACACTATAACATTGATACACACGCCTAAAGAAATGTTGATATGAAATGTGTTTTTGGTTCAGAAACGTAGAGATTCAACTTATCCATAGTTTGCAGAACCGTACAATGGCAACATTTTATTCTGGCGACTGGATTGCGTGTTTGACGTGGTGATATTCAAACGTAACTGGTCATTAAAATTATACATTTTAATTTGATTTTTATTCACATTTATACATAAAAAATAACTAGCCTTGTAAATTACCAAAATGTAATTTTTTTTGACTTTTAGAGCTGTTGGTATGTGGGTTTTGATAGCTTTTGAACAGAGCGAGGCTAGCTGTTTCCAGTCTTTATGCTAAGATAACTGTGCTGTGGTGGTAGCTTTATAATTAGCATACAGACATGAGAACTAATCTTCTCATCCAACTCTCAGCAAATAAGTATGTTTCCCAAAATGTCAAACTATTCCTGTTTAATGTTTAAAATATTGGTAACAGAAACAACATTTTTCCAAGATGACAACAGTTTTCTCTTGTCTGTTATTTCAGGAAATCTGTGGATGAAGCTGGCAGAGAGGTGTGGCTGTTCAATGACACCTACTGGAAGCTCCGCCAAGAGCCGGGCTTCGCCAACACTGAAAACCTGGACCTGTGGTAGAACCCGGCACCTTAAGCTTAATGCCGAGGAATGACCCTAGCCAGGTGCTAAAAAACATTGTAATATAACGAAGAGGAATAATATGCCCCTTAATTATTAAAAATTATGAATTGTGCCCCATGTTAGTCTATAAACCTATGCATGAATACACTGTAGTGACTCGTCAACAGAGATCCAGAGCTCCGCTGCTACCGTTACTGTCGGGATGTAGAGGAAAAGGCCGCACAAATGAACCTCTCATTGAGTCTTTCTGTGCCAAGTAGAGGTGAGGTGC
Source organism: Adelosebastes latens (assembly GCA_916700685.1). NCBI lineage: Eukaryota > Metazoa > Chordata > Actinopteri > Perciformes > Sebastidae > Adelosebastes > Adelosebastes latens. The sequence continues at coordinate 4,345 of CAKAKR010057700.1, read as the reverse complement.
CGCTATGGAACAAATGAAGACTGATATACATGAAGCCGGATGTCCTTCCAGCCTTTGGCCTACATCTCACCATGATGGAGCTCTTACATATAATCATTCACGATTCAAAACAAATCTTAACTTAAAATCCAGTTTTTATCGCAGCCCTTGAGAAAATAGTTTGTCAGGATTGAGGCTGTATGTGAAGTGTATTGGTGGGATGAAATATCAAATAATAATGTTATACTTTTGTTAGTTTAAACATGTTAATAATAGTATTTTTTAGTAAGGCTCATTTGTATGACAGCTGTGATGGGAAATCAGAAATAAATAGTTTCAGCAGGTTGCTTGTTGCTGTGGAGGGATCCAGAACACAAGGAGGGGGGTAATGTGGTCCTTGTGGGGTGTGTTACAGGTGAACTGGTGCTGTCCTGCTCTCTTTCTCAGTGGGTCTTACTCTATAAACTTGTCCATTTGTAAAGTAGGTGTGTATTTCATTTTCTGACATTTAATTGTGACACATTGGTGAGACGTGGTTTTTACTAAATCTAGCAGACCTAGCCTTCCTCCTCTCTCTCTCTCTCTCTCGCCTGTATGATTTGTTGATGTCCAGAATGAGCCGACAGACGAGGATTGCGCCTCTTGGACCATTGCGCTCTGTTGATGCAGTGAAGTACTTTTATCGATGTTTCAGCAATGGATTTTAATAAGGAAAAGAGACTACTTTTAAAACCCAGTGACGTGTGTTTTCTTAATGGTTTTGTTTCAAATTAAAGGTTCCCTAATCGACACTGAGTTGCCTCCTTTTCAGCTTTTGTTCACTCACTTTGACGATCTCAGCTTAAGGTTCACTCGCAAGCTATTTCATTCAAGTCTTGTTGAATATGACATCACCATATACACCGATCAGCCATAACATTAAGACCACTGACAGGTGAAGTGAATAACATGGATTATCTCGTTACAATGGCACCTGGCAGTGGGGGGGGATATATTAGACAGCAAGTCCACATTTTGAACTTTGTGTTGGAAGCAGAAAAAATGGGCAAGCGTAAGGATGTGAGCGACTTTGATAAGGGCTAAATTGTGATGGCTAGACGACCGGGTCAGAGCATCTCCAGAACTGCGGCTCTTGTGGGATGTTCCCGGTCTGCAGTGGTCAGGACCTACCAAAAGTGGTCCAAGGAAGGAAAACCGGTGACACGGCGACAGGGTCAGACCCGAGGCTCATTGATGCACGTGGGGAGCGAAGGCTGGCCCGTGTTGTCCGATCCAATAGAAGAGCTACTGTAGCTCAAATTGCTGAAAAGTTGAATGCTGGTTCCGATAGAAAGGTGTCAGAACACACAGTGCATCGCAGTTTGTCGCGTATGGGGCTGCGTAGCCGAAGACTGCTACTTTACCTATTAACAGCGTATTGTGAGACGAGATGGACTTTTTTACAATATTTTTTGCAGTTAACTTCATTGTAGATTGTAGTTGTGCTTATTAGCTTCACTGATAACTATTTACTCTGATTATGCACTTCATTTTAAAGGTGTTAAATGAGGATCTGAACGCAGCCAGCAGGGGGGACGCTTTTGGTCCGTTCCACTCACCTCACTGTTACTTCGCTGTTTACAACATTAGCAAGAGAGCAGAGTGAATGCTTTTTCCAATAATGAATCACACGGTAGAATAGAGGACGGGGGTTTTGTGCTGTAAATGATCTGGAATAAGAAGGAATAAATAATTAAAGGGTAATATTAAATCAAAGCTAACTTGTGTTATTATGCGTTTACTTGTGTTTTGTCAATGACTGTCAAGTCAAACTGAAGGTTCCAGGAAATTAAGCTTTATAACTATAAATAAATACAAATTAAGAAAATAATAGAAACAGAAAATGAGAAAAATCAGGAAGTAATTTGTAAATAAATAAGTCCACTAGCAAAGCTGAGTGCTCAGGAAGTAAACCGGAGGGAACTAATTAACCTAATTACGCCCGGAGCATTAGAATAGCAACACTCTCAGTGTCACAGTGAAAAGGGTCTGGAAAAGTTAGCACCGCGCTAACAAGCAGTGCTGTCACTCAAACAGCACTGCGTAATTATAAAATACTTTGTGTTTAAATAAATAATTAAAAATGGTAATTAAATAAAATAATAAAATACACATACATATTACCTTTATGTTAAGGCAAAAGCTATGACAGCAGTGGGCACTTGCTTACTTGCATTTAACATGAAACATTTAACATGAGTGTGTGTATTAAATTAAATAAGGATTAATGATTTTTGCAAAGTATCAAAAAATGTATTTTGTTATTTACACTTATTTTGTAATGTGTATATTTCTTTTCTGTATTTTTTTCTATTTCAAAGGTTTTTTTCACCTAATGACTAATGGCTAATAATAATTCCTAAATTAACCAAACTTTCAACTCAACCTACAAAATAAAGGAGGGAAAAAGGAAAAGCTGTTTATCACTGAGTGGATTCCAGTTAAAAATCTTCGAGTGGATGTTTCAATCTCAAGTTGGGATACTGCACATAATTTGAACAATAACTTCACAATGACTGATGTGGTCCAACGGCGCAAGCAGTGTGTCAAACACCCCAAGAGACATCAGGTCTCGTTAGAGACTGTACAGAAGTATTTGGATGGGAATAGTGCACGGAGAATTTAAACAGGGGTGCTCCAGTTTAAAGCTTAATATGTTAAAGGGTACATATCATGGTTTCAAATTTGGATTTTGGATTTTTCTACTAGAACATGTTTATATGCTTCAATGTTCAAAAAACACATTATTTTTCTCATAAATATATGACAAAAATACCAGGATATCCTACTATATCGCCTATATTGCGCCCTGAGTGAAGCGGCTGATTCATGACAGAGTGACGTGATGTGTCACAATCAGATCAGAGTTTCTATTGGCCCAAAGCTCACATGGATGGTAGTAACAGACACAATATGCTTGTTTTATTGGCGCAAATAGTCCCCATCTGGAGATATGCACTTTTTAATGATACAGCACAATTTAATAATTTATAGCTAAATATTTCGCGGACCCCCTGACAGAGAGCCACCGCACGGACCCCACTTTGAGAATCACTGATTTACATTACGTAATCACCTCTCTATTTACAGTAGTAAGTTTCATTGTTAATGGCGGGGTCCGCCGTTATGGGACTAGATTCAAATTGCCTTCTCATTCACGAGGGATTGACAGGAAACGATACACAGCATGTAACCCAGCCACTGTTTGTTATTCAGTTTTATTGATATCAACCTCACTGTTCATTATCCATGGCCCTGCCAGAGCTGGATTAAATTAACTAATGAATTAAATTGGCTAATGCTGCCCAACATGTCCTACTGCTGCTGCTACTTCACATTAAACGCTTCCAACTGGCGAAACACAGGGTGACTCTCATTGTGAAGCAGTCACAGGAAACGATTCTAAATCACATATGGCAGATAACCAGAGCTTAAAAACAGTGTCAGCTGCAGTGTTAATGGAGCCGTCGTTCAAGATGGACGCAGCTACATACATAGCACCCAAAGTAACAGAGCTAACTGCTAAAGTTCTCTTTAAACATTACCAGAAAAAAAGAGAGATTCTTCACTTTCCAAGACGTTTTTTCAGAGAGGTTAAAGTGACGAAGATTCAAACGTTTCCATAAAGAATATCCTGAAATGATTTCTCATGTTATAGCCCTAACCTAGCATTTGTACTGTATGTACAATATAGCAGTTCAATTAGTGGAATATTGTACATACATGTTACTATGTACACCAGTGCACCTGCACTTAAAAAAATCAATGTGTCAAGTCCACATTTTCAGTTTGGGATAACGTAAACCGGTATACCAGTATACCAGTATACCAGTAGACCAGTAGACCAATAGACCAGTAGAGTAATTCCACTGCTGCGGAAAACTTTAAATGTATGCATCCTCATTAATATACTGAATGCAGTGTTGAGAAGAACCACAGATGTGATCTGTGCCAAACAAGTGACACACTTAAGAGGAAATTCAGGGCAAACTTGTCATGCAGGCCATGGGAACAGCATCACATCCAGCTGTGTTGTCTTTTGCAGATGTTGTAATCCCTCGTCCCTTCACAAGCTGGAGACAGATCGCCACACTGAGGCATTTCAAACAAGCACAGAGCTTCTGCTTTTTAAGTAATAAGGTTTTGTTTTTTGAAGGCGTCTGTGTGGTTTGATTCACATGGCCGTGTCAAAGTAGTAGTTTTGAAGTGGGGTTGTATCCATAGTAGGTGTGTTACTTACAGTAGATGACGGTCTGTGTGTCCCCAGCTTGGAGAAACAGACAGGAGTACCGACACCAGAGCAAAGCAACACAGTGCTGTGGTGGAC